>VXBW01006077.1:283597-307695 GCA_013400375.1 Thinocorus orbignyianus | reverse complement strand
TTCATGTTTATTAACAAGAAAAAGAAAATGTCATCTTTCTTGAACAAAATGGGTGTCATCTAATCAGGTGTTTTCCCTATCCACATGTCTTTCAGCCAGCTCTCCTATTGCAAAGAGATGACTGTTAAGGTTCCCTTTCAAACCCAGTGCCGGTTGTTTAAGCTGTGCAACACTTTTCTCTCAGTCTTTGTTTTAGAATGCATAGCTATGATTTTCTACCTGAGTTCACAACCCAGCTCATAAACAGTGCGTACACCAACTACTTTCTGCTCAATACTTGGCTCACACCATTCACTTCTCTTGAGCAGCCTTCCACTTGTGTCTTTCTTCCAGCAAGTTATTTAAATGAAAAACAGTGAAACTTAACAGCTCGGGGAGACTAAATCATCCTGTAACAACACCACAGTTTAATTTAGGCTGGAGTAGTGAGACCAGAGTTACTGGACAACCTCATGTTTGTCTCATCAGTACATATGATTTCAAAGTGTCATTTACTACGGCTGTAAACTCTAGCCTTCTGGTTTGTAAAAGTTGTATTAAACCCATCCTGCTCACTGAAGAAAAACAGTTACATCTGAAGTAGCTCTCAATACCAAATTGTTTTGTACATTTATTTTCCTGCTGTCTGTTGTTAGCTGCTATGATTCTTCCAATAAATGAGCAAAACAGCTTTGCTGGCCCTCAGTCTTCCCTTTTCTGTCTTACTTATCCTAGGCTTGCCTTTAGTTTTACAGCCCAGTCTACACACAAAAAGCTCAAAATTGCCAGAAAAGGAACTTTTGTCAAACTGGTTTGATGATGGTTATTGGTTACAGCTAGAGCTGCATGTATTTAGACTCACATATGAATGCTTAAAGGGCCAATTTGCAAATAATCCACAAAGGATTTAGTAATATTATATGTTTTATGGTGCTTGAAGATAATAATCATTTTTACCCTTCATTACACTAGGCTTGTGACCAAATTCTCTCTGCTGATGATCCTGTTCTACAACTGACATTCTGTTGAAAAGTCGACAGCTAACCGCAAAGCAAAAAGGCGAAGAGAAACTAGAGGACTGAGAGTGTCTTTCTGTGTCTCTTGCAGAGCTGGGAGGTTAACTTTGTTTACAATAAGTAAGTGTTTCCCGTATCCGTTTATCAAGAATCACCAAACACTGCATAGCAATGATATTCTGCTCTGTTCAAGTTGGTCATGAAGGAAGAAGAAAGTATCTTCCTATGAAGGCTACAGATGCAAAAGCAGAGTAGACTTACCCTGACAGAAAAGTAGATAGAAAACATACTTGGGTTAACAGAACACTTTCTCTCCTTCAAAGATGTTGAAAGGCACATATTTCTACTTCTCCATTACTGCAGTAAGAAAAGGCTTACAGCAACAGTAGTTAAGAAGCTATAATCTCAATATTAATGCAAAAGCTATATATTTCATAGTGCTACTGTTCTGCATCTGCAGGCTTCCTCTTATGTGTCCTGTCTTATGAAAAATATGTATGCTTTTGATTTAGGAACCAATAACATATTTAACTCTAATGTTAAAAGGAGAAAAAAATTAAAAAGAAGCAAGAAGTGGGGAAATGATTGAATTACATAGAACATATTTTTCTTTTAAAATGTAGTAAAAGATTCAACAGTTCAAATTGCTCCAAGGTGATCACATTTCTTTCAGAAGGTGCTCTGTGTCTTGTGGGCAGTGTATGTATCAAATACTGCTGATAGTTCAGCAGATGCTTTTTTTATTGAAAGTCACAGAAAAGAGTTGCAATAAAACCTGCATTAACAGCCAGAGCTCAAACTGAGGCTGGCTCATGATTTATGCACTCTCCTTTGGTTTTGATCTTTTAATGAATGTGACTTGCCACGTTATATACCCTTCTGGGATTTTCTCCCTCACCACTCTCATTACTATACTCTTACTGTTGATCTGATCATGCAGTTTCATATGATTCAAGGAAAAGAAAATCAGCTACTAGCAGTCAACTATGCATGATCTTGAACTTTTTTTTTGTGACTGGGGCTCTGATTCAAAATGTGTTCGACAAATGAGAGGACTCTAGTTGCTTTTAACAGGCTTTGGATCAGGCTATGAATAACATAGTTTTTAGGGGAATATCATTTATGTTACTCCTTGTGCACCTAATTGTTCTTTTTAAGTGCCCTTCATGCCTACATAAAGCTAGTCACAGCAAATAAAACAAAATAAATCCAGTTTCTCTATTTCTCTATGTTCATAATGGACAAGCTTGATTTTTCCTGTAAATTTAAGGAATAAAATTCTTTAGGAACTTAGTCCAGAGACTGCAATACATGGAGAACTCTTCAAGTACCATCCATAGGTCTTATTTACATTTGAGACTGTAGAATTTTTTACATTATACTTGCCTCATGAAAATAACTTGGAGTAAGAATCATTTTTCAAATGTTATTAATAGATAAAAAGTAATCCAAGGATAAATGCTTCCAGACTGCAGCTACTGTGTGTATCTAGGCTAGACATACATATCTCAGTGTTTTGTTTTTTTAGTCTGACTAATTGTCTTTGTCTTTAATGACTCTCCTTTAAATGTCTGCTTTATGTTTCACAAATACTTAATCATCGCTTTTCTTCATCTATTTATTGATAGAGTTTAAACATGCACATATGAACCAAAGTGACATTACCCGAGGAAATGTTGGGCAGAAACCTGATTTTTTCCCATCATTCAAATCAAATCTTTTTTCATAGCTGAAGCTAACAAAACCAACCATGCCTTTGGTCATACAGGAATAAAAGGCTGTGGAAATGGGAATTGTTAAAGTATGTATAAAATGCATTTAAAAGGGGACCACAGGAGAAAACATCCCTGCTCAGGATCCCATCATGGCCTGTATGAATTGTACCAAGAAGACTAGTAAGCCTACTCATGCAAGTAAACATTACACACGTGTTAAAGACTAGGAGAATGGTGTCTCATAGATGGAAGCTCTTATGCTCTATTGAAACACCTTTGTGTATGATGTTATGTCAATTGAACAGCATGTGGCTTTGGTACATATAAAAGCAATTATGGAAGTAATATTAGAGCCTGACTTGCCTTTTCCCATTGGTTTCAGGGTTTCAGGCTCTGTAACAGCTCTAACCTGAGTCAGAACGATAGCACTACCCCTCTTGTCGTCATCTCAGAATGAAACTCTCCATTCTTCTAATGTCCCAGAAGCCCGTCAGATGTGTCACTGGCATATATATTAGAAACATTTCCATTAGCTAAGATTTTACAATTTACCTCTAATTTACTTATCTTTTATTTTTATTTTTTTTTTTCAGAAACTCTAGGCAGTCTGGGATATTTTAAATAATAATGATTTGGTTTCTGGTTATTTATTGACTTTTCCCACATGATGTGTCTTGAAATGATGGTATCACATATGTCCAGATTTCAGAGAAACCCCAAAATGTAGTGTCAGATGATGTAGCTACAAAGAGTATGTTACAGTGCTAGCTTGACCGTGTTGGCCACTGATAACCTGCTCCATTTGTCTTACCTCTGACATGTTGGCTGGAGAGGGGAGAGGTGGTGCAGCCTCTAAAAACAGGAGTCATGAGAAGAAACAGCAGCCCTGCAGCAATCAGGTATTTTGTTGAAAAGTTCAAGAGATCATCTTTTTTCTTCTTCTTTAACCTGCTTTAATGTCCATTATCACAGCAAACATGGTATTTCCTCAGTGAGTTATAGGGGATGACTCAGTCTTTCTACCCTTCATCAGTGAGGTGTTGTTGGTTAAGATTCTTGGAGCCCATTTGGTCAGCACAATATCTGTGCTTGTCTTTTCCCTCTCTCATTCTTGTAGCTCGGGACTTGAACCTTGATCAGCTCTGGCACAGTTACACCTCTTCAAAATTTCATACCTATCTTCCTGGTACATCTTTACAATGAGTCCTCCTGCAAATAATACAAGACTTCTCCCTTCCTTTTCCTTGTAAATAGCTTTGAAAACGTCAAGACCGTTAATATAAAAATAGTCTGATTTGTGTACTATACGTTATGTTATTCATTATATTATACACTATGTGGCTTATATGCTCACATATGCACATATGTATATAGTCAGTTAAGAAGGGTTAGTATCATTTGTTTATGCATACATAGGAAGTATTAATTTTTTAAATACTTTGTGACCTAGATGATATATAAATCTTTGCACATGGCAGACTTCTCTGCCTAGGAAATTGAAAGCTTCTCTGGCACAAATACTTATGAAAATACATTTAACCTCTAGTGCTCTAGTAGAGTTGGAAGCACAAACCAAAACCATTGTTTTATTGGAAATTTTCATATTGGCAGTTCACATCATGCTTTCTGGCTACTAACTAGATGAAGTGGGAATTTAAAACAGCAGAGCAACTGTCTCAGTACTTCAGGACTTTGCATAAAAACCCGGGGAGGAGGGGGAGGGAAGGGGAAAATGTTGAAAGAAAAATTAAATATGGTATACATGCCAACTACTGGCCACTTATACATATCATGCTGTGTTTTTAAGTGGTTATCCCTTTTGGGTCCCTTTTGGTTAGACAATAAAACCACTCCATGTGTAAATGGAGTAAAACCTTCTATTTCGTGGAGAAAAGTCCTTTATGAATAATAAATGTTACCTCTTCCCAGGTTTAATTTCAAATTTTTCCTTCTTTATTTAAATGATATTGAACTCAAATACAGTTATTGGCAGCTTGTGACACTCATACTGAGCTGAATACTATTCCAGCTCTGCTATTTTGCTTTCAGAGCTTCCATAGCTCATCCTGTGAATACAACATGAAGCTTTGGGGTAGTAGCTTCTATTTATTCAGGTGTGTTTGGTTTAGTTCCTTAATCTTCTGGGTTGAAAGCTAGCATTGGCACAGTACATGGAAGTTTTCTGGAAAGTTATTGTAAGCTCCTAAAAGCCATAACCACAGCCTTACAATATCCTTATCTGTGGCAAATGCCAGATACAGCCACTGTGACTTAGTGATTATGATGCCACTTTCTTTATCAGAAGCATGATGATAGTATGTAGTCCTGATCACTGCCAAGGTCCCTGGTCTAGCCCCTTCCAAAGATCTGGGGATGCCCAGGTAGTCCCCAAAAGCTAAATATTAAAGATTCGTGAATGTAGATCAAATGGTGCTTCTTGTGTTCTTGTGCCCATGTAGAAATCATAGCAATTTCCCTGACTTAATCAATCATCTCTGCCACTTTTATCTGTAGGCTCACAAAGACCTCAATAAGGTCTTAATAATGTGCACGTATTGTATAGCAGCTTTTACTGGCCCACTGTGCTGCATTTCTTTCTTAGTATGTGCTCTGTTTACTTAAGGACTGCCTACCCATGAACATTAACCATTTGTGATCACATAACACCCTCCCCCAAAATGTGTGTCTAAAATTAAACTACAGATGGTGTTCACAAAGGTTAACCTTAGCCTGGGGTGCCAAATCCCCTTAGAATCCCTCCACAGTCAATGGAAAAAGGAAATGTCTCCTTTAATGCAGTATTCCTCAATCTGTGCTCTGGGAACCAGTAGTGATCTGGAAGACATCTGATGGTAGTTCATGAAAACGTTGGAAACATTTAACCTTCCCCTGCAGAAAACACCTCCAAACTATATACAGAAATTCCTACGTATGCACACAAGCAAACAATCAATTTGGGAGATTTTAAAAGTAATAAACAAACCTTGAAAGGGCATTTGGCTGTAAATGAAAACCATTATGACAACACTTCATAACACAGTACCTCGATCTTTTCAATCTTTTTTTTTTTTTTTTTTTTAAGATTTAGAAGACTTTCTATTAGAAAAATAAGAGAATTTAGCCTTAATTCTGACTCCTTCTCTCCCATGTGACTACACAAATGTGTTAAGGAGACATACTTGCCTTGGATAAGACTTGGTCTTATAAAAGACCTTACATCTTGAAATAGCAATATATGAAAACTGATGGCTTTGGAGTGGTACATCCAGCACAGTACACTTCATTGTCACTGCTTGAGAGCTCACGTTATTGAAGTTAAATAGACTTATACCATGTCACATAAAAATATTCTAAATTGCAGCTAGTAAAAGTATAATCTAATAAGTGAAATTTTTCATTTGTTATTTTATCTGACTAAAGATTCTGCTAATTGCAACAGCTTTACGGTTATTTGTATTAAGTAAAATTCATTCCCATGTGGAAGGCACCATAAGGATTTCTGCCTAACAGATGGGCTTCTCATGCTTTTAATTCCTTTTGGAAATCTTAGCTTTGTTGTGTATTGAACAAAGAAGAAACTGTTGTGAAGGTCTTTTTGCGTAATCATTTTCTGTTGTGAGCTGCACCAGGGAACAAATCTGATGGTGTATGCAGCAAAAATGCTAGGTTAAATCTAAATAAAAATCTCTTTCAATCCATCCCCTTGGGTGTTCATCATCATATTTTCTCGTTTTAAAGTTACATATTTTTCCTCTTCAGCACTCTAGATCTAGATGGTAAATTATAATAATCTGTACTCTGATCATAAATCACATACTAGCTAAGAATTTGTTTCCAAACAATCTGTGGCTAGCTTCTGATCCCATCCCAAAAGTTGCTCCTCAGGACATTTGTTTCTCTTCATTTGAATTACGCCAGTTCATCTCATGAAGTGTATTTCTTACATGTTTCAAGAGATCTCCCACCATAAGCATTCTGAATATTCATCATTCCAGGAAAAAGAAGGAGACAAGACACTACATATATAAAAAAAAAAAAAAAAAAAAAAAAAAAAAAAAAAAAAAAAAAAAAAAAAAGAGACTTGATTTTTCCAAACAACCAGATTTTCTTAAAGATGGGTAAAGTACTTAAATAATAGACTATAAACATCAGTTCTAAGGAACAGAGAACAGCTTATGGGGACATAAGCTGCTAAAATGTTTTCAAGTGAGTTTTAAGGAACTGAGCTGTTTGACCAGAACTTTAGACTACAAAAAAATTTAAACAGCATGGCATACAATTCACATCCCAGGGTGTCTGATTTTCCACTTCAGTCACATTTTGGAATACCCTGTGACTGCTTACTAGAAGAAGATCCAGAATGGGCATTTCAGGAGAACTAGGGAGTAAGTGAGGTCAGTTGCTTCACAACTGACTCTTGCCCCTTGTGGAGTGTTTCTGTCAGATGAGGATTGCACCAGGACCAAGAAATTATAAATGTTTGTCCACTGCCTACATGTAACCGCAGAAAACTAGATCTAAAATATAGATTTGTGAAGTCCCATTGCATTCTGGAGATATTTAAATGTTTTCTTTCTCTAGGTTTCTGGTCAAAAAGTTCCTCACATTCTATCTGTTCAAAACTAGGTAATCTCAGAAGCAGTGAAAAGACAGGCCTTTCAGAGAAGAGCATGGAAAGCAAGATGTTGAAACTATAGAAATGTTTTTCAAAGAGTTGACCAGAACTGAGTAACTTCTTAATATTTCTTTTGTCTGATTATCTCCATTTATGAATTGAACATGAAAACACAGTAATTTTAATGAACTTGTTTTTAAGGCATGAAAGAAAATCAAAAGCAGCCTCACTAGTTTCTTTGTATAATTTACAACAAATTTACATTTTTCAAAAAATATAATCAAATGTTTATGAGTAGATATGTATAGCAGAAATGCATATGGAAGAAAATTCCCTCGTTTTTTGTGAATGCAAATATTTGATTATATTTTTGGGAGCTTACAAAAAGCTGAAAGGAGAATGAAAATACCATCTGGCAAATGACGTTTTGAGATTGTTCTGACTGAGAAAAACTCTCTGTTGTTCTATATGCTGCACAAAGACAATGGCTAGAAGTAGGTAAGATTTGTTTGCATTCAGTCAAAATGTTTTATTTGAATTTGCCTTGTATGTTCCATCAGAGTATGGAAAGTTCCAACTTGAAGATCACTCAAGAGAAAAGGAAAAAATAATTCTGAAATAACATTGTAGAATATTTAACAAACTTTTTCATATTTTTTAATATTTTTTTTATTTCTTGATTTTGATATGCATTTTCTACAAAATTTATACAATTCTGTCATGCACTTTTATTCCAAAGATGCGTTTTTCTTAAATGTAAAAAGACCTAGATTTTAAAAAATCCATTCTTAATTTATGGCTTTTCAGCTGGAAGTAATATTTTTATCAAGGTTCTTACAATTTATAATCACAGAGTAACCTTTATCCTGAGTAAAAATTGCCTTCTAAATAAGAATTTGTTTCCAAACACACTAAACATAGCTGTTGGGAAATGAGAGAGTGTGGAAAAAAGGATTATAATCCAATAAATGAGATGAAGAGACATTATAGATTCACCTACATGACACAGTGCAGTGCTGGGTAGAAATATGTGATTTAGTTTTCAAGAAGAAGCAGGGAGATGAAAAAATGCTTCTTTGAAAAATTCCCAGCTGATTCTACAAAGAAGTCAAACAGTTCACTTATCATAACGCTATTATAGTACCTTTTTCTAAATTAAGATTAATAGCAACATGTTGCATTTGTCCCTAAATATGAATATTTCCATTTAATAAGCTTACTGTTAATTATAGCCTCAGTGCAACCATTTTCCCCATCTCTTTAAAAATATCTATCTTTATTGGCTTTTAGTTGTAATCCAGGGTAATGTCTCTCTTGCAGACTGTGTGCATTTTTCACAAACATGTCAACATACACTCCTTGAGGAGGACGTTGTTTACTTTGGATAAATCTGCCTTATGGAGGATAAAACCATTCTTTGTGAACATTTATGAAGGACAAGAGTGAGTGTGCTACTTATGAAATGTTTCGTTATACAGTATGTGGTCTCCATTAAATAAATAATTTTCCCCCTCATCTATTTCTCTGTGGGAATATTGAATAAATAATTAAAGGGAAAAAAAAGAGTAGGAAGAAATAAGTATAAACAACTTGAAAGATGATTCATAAGTTGAGTTATGTTAATTGTATTTCCTACTGAAACATCAAAGTACATTTGGTAATATGAAATATATGCACCTTTCCAAGATTTTATATTTTGGCTCTCTTTAGGGTGCTGATAATTATACACAATAACTTCATGGAAAATATCCCCAAAAGCTTTGTTTAGTGTTTATTTTCACAGAGCAAGGCACCACTTATAATCTCTTTTTTTAAATGGTTAGTTCTCTGCTCTTTGTTATGAAAGTCTGTTGAGAGACGCTGCTGAATCCACAGTCAGAGTATGTAAGTGCTTATCACAGTCACATAACTTTTCTATTTGCTGCCTTTATGAAACTTGTCAGGCGCAAGAGAGAGAGAAAAAAACCCAAATTGCCAAAAAACCCCACAAGAGTGGCAAAGTAGTAATAAAAATGACTGCATTTTGGCTACTCTCTTTGAGAGTTATTGTACACCAAAATAATTGGGTTTTATTTATATTGCAGTAATGTCTGGAGGCCCTGATCCCTGATTCAGGGTAGCATTTTCTAAAGTAAGTAGTGTAACAACTATAATCACAAAAGAAAGAAGGCAACAATTTCACATTTTAGGTCCCTACATCCAAATTTCAGGTACTTGAAGTCTAGCTCAGCTGTTTTGTTGCCCTAGTAGACCTTGATTGCCTATACTTCTGCTGCTGGATGTTTGCAGAATGTCCCCAGCCTTGCCAACAACAGAGGTCACAATGCATAGATAGGTGCACTAGGAATCATGACATAGACTTTCTACTGCCTACACATCCTGGTGAGCCTGCTCTGAAACACAGTTCTTGACAAATAAGAGGAGCATTCCTATCAAATCTGGACTGACTGGAACCGAAACTGGGAAAGCAACATCCTCCTCCACTCTCTTTTGAGAGCTTCAAAGTACCCCTACAGCTTCCTAAAACACTGAAAAGATGCAAAAAGCAGAAAACTGACTATTATGTATCAATTGACTGCTTTCTTATTTTCTTTATCTGAGGATAATTTCAATGACAGAAACTTATGAAAAATCATCAACAGGATGGAGTAATACACTTTCTTATTTTCTTCCTGGTGGTTCTTTCACACTCGTAGAATGAACCTGGTTGGCATTTGCTGGGGCTGTCTGGAAAACAGTGACTGAAATATTTTGAGATTTTAACCGTTGTTTTTGTTCTACCTGAAGACATCTTAAAAAAGAGAATTCCCAAGACAAGTAAGGGGGGACAATGTCAGTAAACATCCACCTGAGTTGTAGCACATGATTAAGGTTCATGGTCTATCACTAGGTGTTTCAGAGGAAGTTCTTGACTATGTCTTGCTCTGTGGCATGGAGTTGTCCAGAAAACAGCTGTTGATGAATATTTAATGAAAGCAAAACAGCTTCAATAGGAGTACCTAAAGCTCAAGAAGCTCTCTTGATAAGCCAGGGTAAAGTAATATACTAAGGAAGAAGGAAAGGCTTCACATCAAAGTCATGACTCAGCCTGTGTTTTTCTTTAGAATATTGAGTCTCAAAAAATGCACAAACCTGAGTCTTCAGGAAAATTTCTCTAACCTGTAGGAGTATACTGGCTATTCTGAAATCTCGTTCATGCTTTCTTGCTTCCATCTAAATTTACAAATTACATTGCTGAGAAATGCACTATAAGCCATGGTTTCTCTAAGAAAAATTCTTAGTTGGCCAAATTGTGTAATTCCTAATTATTCAGGACTTCTGCTGGCATGAGTATTGATTTTAGACACACATATAGACAATATTCTATCTTTTACTGGCCAAAAATTATGGGTTTCAAATAATATTAAAAATAATAGTGCATGCTGTACCGTCTTTTAATTTTCACTGTGTTTCAGGATATGTTTCCCCCACTGATAATATTTAAAAGGTAATTAGTCTGTTAAATTGAAGCAATCTGAATATAGCCATTTGATATCAGGCCACAAGCAACTGATTGTTTCGCTTAAACTTAGTATAGATTTTACTTGCTTGTTCTTCTCTTCTTTAATGCATCCTATATCATTGGCAGGATACACTACAGGTGCCATATACTATACATATTCAGACTGGCTGCTGTGGAGGGATTACAAGCACAGCTCTGACTTAAAATCTCTTTTAGTATTTGCTGACTGCAGCACTATAGCCACAAACCATTGGCAATGACAAGGAAATTAGGAGCTGGTTAGCAACACAAAATTGTTAAATCTTACTGTGAGGCTTTGACAAATTTTCTTACAGTTCAACTGAAACCTTAGATATTTTTCACCAAATTTGCTTCCCCAGTCCCCCACTCCCCACCCCCGGCCAGATTTGCACCGAAGTATGGTTTATTTTGACTGCACTGTTAAAAAAAGTATATTATAAAACATTGTGATTTTTTTGGAACTGCATTCATTATGTAGTAGGCTTTGGTAAAATCCTTTTTCTTGGTGTGATTGTAGCTGCGTGGTGATTCCTATGCCTGCCACGAGAGGTCTCTTCCTGTGTGACAGACCTGAGGAGTAAGAGCTAAACATCTTCGCTTCTCCCAAGTGCTCTTTCAGGCTCATGTTCACGTTCCAATGCCTTTGAAACTTCACACATATTTGAGAGTAAATCTTAATTTGCAGATCACAATAGTGACTAGAATCTGATCTGTAGTTTCAGAGGTGAGACTGATCTGAACACAGAAAATAAGGATGATATACCAGAGCTGAACTTGAGCTATGCTTCAATTGCCTCTATGATTTCTCCTTTCCCTTTTTGTGTGTTATGTCAATTTCCTTGTTTCTTCGAAAACTAATGACTGTGACGAGCATGTGCTGTACTCCCAGATCAGTTCTCCCATGCTTGTGTTTCATACTTTTGATGGAAAATTATGTTCAAGTGCTAATAATTTCATTATTGCATTTTGAGACACCACAAATAAACTTGGTGTCCCTTTTGAGACTCTTAATTTGCTCCTTCCTTTAATCTAAAATTTCCAGTGTTTTATTTTAGCATATGAAAAATGTGATACATGACCAACGTAGTCTTCTGATGTGCTTTAAAACAGCAACCAATTTTTTAATGAGTGAGATGCATCTGTTTCTCTCTCTAGTCTTTAGATCTTACGTGATAGTTTTATCCACCATTTTCAAGGACAAAAGGGAAGAAATAGATAGGAGAAGAAGAAATGGAAATGTGTGAAAAAACAGCAGATAGCTGATAGGACCTAAGCAGAAGATTCTATCTGTCACAATTCCAGATTTGTTGTGTTGGGTGATAAATGAGTTCTTTGGTTGTTAGTATCGACAGTGAACTTCCTAGATAGACAATGAAGTTGCTTAGGTCTAATGAAAGTTATGTTACATCCATAACAGTTGAAAAAACTACTGGTATTATGAGTACTGTAGCATGGAACAGAAGCTCCCACTTAGCATCCAGTAGCATGCAGATAATCAGATTTTATTTAAAAAACATATCATAATCTCTTTTCTATTAATTTTTCTTACACTTTATTGATGGTAAACACAGTGGTACTTGCTATCAGTAAAGTCATAGAAAGGAAAAATTAACCTATGTCAAGCATATCCATGTTTCCTTTCTTTTTTTTTCCCATGATAGGCATAAGCAATGCTTAATGGATGCCAAAATCACCACAGAAAATTAATGTGCCCAGTACAGTGGATCAGCAAAAGTTTAGGATGGAGAGAAGCCAAAACATGTTTTTAAGAAAAATAGCAAAGCCTGCACGTTTGGGGTGAAATCATAAAAAAACATCTTCTGGCAGGCTAGGAGTCAATCTTATTTGAATTCCTCCTGCTTTTAATGCCAATACTTGGCAAAATTCCCCAAGTCAGATAAAGGTACCATGATTTCAAAATACTGTAAACTATTTACGTTACCTGATAACATGCCTCATTTGACTCTCCTTCCACACCCACTCCAGAGGGAATTGCACATAACTTTATGGAGAGACAAGTTGGACTATTTTAGCAGTCCTTCAAAATGGAAATAAAGTTTGAACAAAAAATACATGTAAGGAAATGATTTGGTTATGCCCTCCGATTCCAGAATGACTATATTTTGTTTTATTTTATGTAGTTTCTATTGCCTCTGGGAAAGTATTTTCCATCCGTGAAAAACTAATCTCTGATGTTGTTCGCACACAGAATCCAGGTATTTTCCCACAGCATTTAAGGGATTCTGCTCACTTTACAGCTTACTTGTACATCTTCTCTTGGATTCTTCAGCTCCTCAAAGAATCAACATGGGACTTGTGTAGCCAGTTGCATCTCTTACAGTAATTGCGTCTTACACAAAAGGCAAGCTGTGCAGTGTGTGCATCCTAAACAAGGAATGGAAGTGGCTTGGAACATAAAGGATTGGGCCCAGACTTAGACGATTAACTTTTTTTCTGAATTCTGACTGAGACATTTTCATCAGTGCTTTCTATGAAGCAGCAGAACATACTTCAGTGTTCTTTTATTAATTTTGAAACAAGTGCTTAACAAGTTAAAACATTACTTGGCTGTACGTTTATAACAACTTTGCAAAAGCTTTTAATTGGAGTAGCACAATTTCTAAGTTATACAGAAGGCTGGAAGACTGCTTACATGTTTGCCCAGTCTTTAAATTTACCACCAAGAGAATGAAAACAGAAGTACATTCAAGTAAAAGTGTGATATACTGATGAATAGTATATATCTGGGACCCTGCCAGACTGTTCCTGAAGAAGTATGTATCACATATGTGGTCAAGAAATAAATTACGCTTATGATCCACCTTTGCTCGCCTCATTCATCCATCTCTGCCTGGACTACCTTAAGCACTTCAAGTACTGAGCTGCATCAAAGTCTCTTTCCAAAGCAAAAAGAAAAGACGGAATAGTAAGAAACAATTAATTTTACCCTCCCTCTCAGCTGGTACAACATTTGTCTTTCCCTGCAAAATCCCAACTTGTTGTTGCTCAGTTTTGAGATGGACAACAGCAAAACATTGTCTAAATGTCTGGATAGACAACTTGTAGAGCTGGGCCAGTTTCTTGAATTTTTCCTTTTTTAAACTATTTTTTTTTTTTTTAATCCAGATGAAGAAATCAGACAGAACCAACTAGATCTGCCAGGGGCTTTATAGGCCATCTAATTCATCCTCTCGCAATATTTATATTGTTTTCTAGCTTTCTCAAATTTAATTTTTATAATATTATTAATCTTCATGGATTAAAGATTTCTAGAAAATTTGCATGAACTAAGATAAAAAGCTACAGACCAATAATAGTCCTGGAAATCTGCAGATCACTGATTCTTAACTTCCTGTCCTTATTTGCTCTTTAACAGCAAGTTCAGTTTGATGTCAGACACTTTTTTATGGTGGAAAAATTCTCTCTCTCTTGCCTTACCTTGCTTGTTTTCCCTTTCCTTGCATTTCCTGGTTCCTTTCCTTCTTATCTGAATAATGATGCAAAAGCAGTACAGGATTCATAAATATCTCCTAATTTCTATCATCAGACTGTAGTTTCAGGATCCACTAACAGTAAGACCGATGCTCTGGTACTTCTACTTCAAGATAAAAAGTTAAAACAAGAGCTCTAGACCTTACCGAAGAAGGAGAAGCAGTTTAATTCCAAAACTGGGATTAAATACCACACTAGCCAAATCATTAAATTTAAAGGACCATTAAATCAATAATCACTAATGCTAAAATCATAGGCAATGACAGACCTCAACATTTCTTGAAAAAGAGAGATCTAGACTCAACCTCAAAACTAGAGTTCAGAAAAGACTTTACAGAATGTTTGTAGTCATGGAATTAAAATATGCAAATCCCTTTGGAAACTGAGAGCAATCCAACTTTCTAGAAAGTTGATTCAGTACAGTCTTGTATGTTAAACAACTGGGAGGAAAAGAGTCTTTTGATAATCTGAATGGTATGCCATTCCCTCAGTGTTAAGTGCAGAATTGTTTGTTAAGACATTTTGTTCAGTAAAGCAGGATAAAGACTCACTCAACAAGGAACAGAGATGTCCTTAGCATTGGGTGTCCAATCACACAATTTTAAATAGTCCTTTTGTGTAATTCAAACCAAGAAATAAACGGTGAATAGCTTAAAAAAGCATCATTAGTCCATAACCACCCCTTAAAACTGTTTAGCGTAGTGCAGTGAGAATGCTTCTATGGAGAATATGAAAATTTTAATTAGTTATTTGAGTAATTACTTTGTCTTGTTTTCGAAGTCAAATCACCTATTCCAGTCTAAGGCAATTTTGCTTGTGTAAGTCCTCAGAAAATCTTGAGAAGAGAAAGCCCATGATGTTGCTATTAGCATAAAAACCCTTTGGATTTTTTACAAGCTGAAACCAGGATTTATAAAAAATAGACTCCATGTGCTGCTATTTGTGGAACTGAAGGCACAGCAGTGGAGTAAAGGAGATGTTTCTAATAAATCTTCGTCTCCAGCCTGCTATGGGGCTTGAGGCTGAAGGATGTTCAGTCTGTATCCCACTGGGAGCTTCCACGTGGACGTAGAACTCCTCTGGGGAGACTTCTACCTTTGCCTGAAGCTAATTAGAATGCATGTTTTCTTAACAAATTAAGGGCAGTGATAGTCACTCACCCTCTAATTGCAGTTAAGCCTAATGGGCAGCCCAGGATGGATAGTTACCCAAAGCATCTACCCAGCAAATATTTTGACATTTTCCTCCATTTCACGTTTACCACTGAGCACTCAGCAGGTGCTCCCATTTTAGCAAGGAAGTGCTAATGCCTCCAGTCCCTCTCTTATTCTGGTTAGTATGCATCTAATTGATGGCTCACCTCTGGGAAAACAAAGCCAGCAAATTCAGGTTAATGGTCCTGAAGATTGGGATGCATGGCTAAGCGTATTAGCCCAGCTGAGCCCAAACCACTGACACCTACAATAATATGAGGAGAAATTACAAGATTCCTTAGGAATACTATCACACATAAACAGTAGTCTCCAAATAGTATCAGAAAAAAATAAGAATAATGTTTGCAATGACTGTTCTTATGTTCAAATGTTGTTTAACTTGTGAAATAAAAATAAATGCATTTTGTGGGAAAAGTCTGAGTAAAGAACCAAATATTAAGGCCAGAGGATTGAGGCAAAGATAAGTGGTCCTTGTTACTCTATCTGCCTCCAATGAAGAGTAATTCCTCTTCTTTATCTCCACTGAGCTGAAATTTTCCTTATCTAACTGTAGGTACCCACATTGCAGACCCTGGGATAGATCTGGGCTAGTCATCCTTGTCTCCTACCACCTGAAGAATGAAAAAGTATTTCACAGCCTGATTTTTCAGGTTGTTTCAATACCTCCCCTAGGATGAGATGTTCTACACCTTGGATGTGGTTCTCCATCTCTATGGACAGCTGGAAGTCTGGACAGCTCTTTCAGTTGCGGTCTCTCACTTGCTATTTATTTCTCATCTATTATCAGGTTTCCTTATGAAATCTGGGATTTGAATAATGATATGAGGGTATAGAGAGAGCTGATATTCAAAACACAGCTGTAGACCTAAATACTCAGCTGTGGAAACATGCTTCGCTGTAGTTACTGTGGCCATTTATATTTACACCAGCTAAAAAACAGTGTCAAGATGATGTACAGCACAACTCAGAGCCTCAAAGATTTGTGGCTCCCATGAGAAATGTACACCTTAATACTTCTGTAAAATACAAGGCTATTATTCAGAAATCTTCTCTTTTGCATTTAGTAGCTTATTCCCTTTACAACAGATTTCAGAAGTTACTAATTCATTACACTCTAGAACACAGAACCAGCTGGTGAATAAAAAGCATGAAATCATATTTATTAGCTATGCTGAATTGCCTCTTGATAAAATAAATTTACAGTTTTTCTGAAGACAGATGTTTAACATTGCATTACTAAATGGTTCAGCTCTCCGAAAGGTTTTACTGATTTATGTGGTTCAAGGTTAAAGAAATCAGCAACTAATAATCAAGCAGTTATAGAAAAAAGGTAATAGACTAAGGCTGACCTTTGTGCCATGTGTTAAAAAACACAACACTACTACATTTGTATTCAGTAAGCCTGCAAACCAGTTATTTAGAATCATGCTTTTTTTGTAAGTTAAAAAGGCAAGCACAAGTAACCTTAAAAGAAGATAAACTTCTCTGAAATTTCAGAAACATTCACTCTCTTGGCTTTTTCTCTCTCTTAGTAAAGTCAGGTATTATCCCTAATGAACAGACTATAGGCTTTTTGTGTTAATTCTAGGCAAAATTATGACATATTGAAATACACTCATAATGAACTGAAACTCAGCCACTTTCACTGTTTGGGAAACATACAATGCAAAAATGAAAATATTCATTCAACTCAGGGTAGTAGTAAGATTCTGCAATCTATCCCCTCTCTCCCTTACATGAACTGTCATTTAAAAAAGATAACGATATTGTAAATGAAAACCCTAGTGTTTCACACTCACAAAGTCACCTCCACATTTTCAGTGCTTTGGCTAGAGATGCATTACTCTGAGGTGAAGTGTGAAGGCTTTTTTTTGTTGTTTTTAGATGTTTATTTATTTATCTATTTATCATTGTATGGATGCTCTTGTTTACATTCATTTGGAATAAAAAAAGAGTTTACACAAATGAAGTAATGATATCCTTATTATTGGACTGCTGTAATATAACTTTATGAAGTTTTTGACAACTGAGAATTAAGCCACCTCTGTATATTTTTTTCTACAATATTTACAAGTAGCATTTGACAATAGAACAAAGCAGAAGATGTGGCAGCAGATCTCTTATCTTTACCCTCATAGAGCTGATTTTGACATTCCTTAGCTGCTACTGAAAGAGTGGTTCTGTGAGCACTTTAAACTGGAATAAAGTTTCTGCTAATGAAAGGAGCATTCACATCTTCTATCTACACCTTCATTTTCTTCCCTTGTTGTCTTGGTCTCTTGCAGTATCACAAGCACTTCTGAGCAATAAATCAGACTGGGGAATGGGTTTAGTTTGTAAGAAAAAGAAAGGTAATGTCAATACAAACCAGTTTCTCAGTTCAGTTGACAACAAATAAATCTACAACTACAACTAGTTTAGTTCATCCCATTGTCCTTCATTATTTCAATTCTTTAACTTCTGAATAATTCTTTTGGAGTCTTTCTTTCACTGAATATTCTTTGTTGTGCCATCATTATTATGAAGTGATTAGAATTATCTTGATTTTTATTAAATACAAATTACTTAACCCTACACACATTTTGGGTTGAAAATCTGCCCTTCATTACTTACAGTATATGTTTTTTTTTTCGGATTTTGTTCTGTAAGAAATAATATTTGAGTCTAAAATAAATGAAAAGTCCGTGTGTGGTGAAATGAAGAAAAGCTGCAAATTAAAGATAACCAAGAAAAAAAAAATCCTACCATGCCCACTTCCTACTTTATATTTTTGATTATATTGAATGAATACTCACAGGTTGGGTTGAATTCTGGAAAAAATATCCAATGAAAAGACCCAGGAAACTTTTTTTTTGTAAT
This sequence comes from Thinocorus orbignyianus, assembly GCA_013400375.1. Taxonomy (NCBI): domain Eukaryota; kingdom Metazoa; phylum Chordata; class Aves; order Ciconiiformes; family Thinocoridae; genus Thinocorus; species Thinocorus orbignyianus. Next base: position 289,282 of record VXBW01006077.1, on the reverse strand, counting down.
CTACATCAAGTTTGAAACAATCATAGACATTTCCGTAGAATTCAGAAAGAGTGAAACACTGATTAAGTACAATCCATGAATAATCAAAATTATTTCTTGCTGTACAGTTGGATAGCAATATAGAAAGCTGGTTTATATTCATGTTTTCCAATGAGAATGTATATCAGTCTTTAGGCTTGTCTGTGCAACACCTTACGAACAAGCACACACACAAATGCAAAACACCATCATGTTTACATATACACTACGGTGTGTTATTCAGCCCACAGCATTGTAGTTATGATGACAAGTAAATAGCAATGAACTATTCTCAGTCTTGATATGGCTCACATAATTTCGTATGAACTGATCTTTGACCGTATAATGAAATGGAGTACTTTGGTACCAATCTAAAAAAAAAATAAATCACAAAACCCACACAGGTGTAATGGGTAAAAATAGATGCAAAGAAATGGTCTCTTGAGTGCTGAATGTAATAGAAGGAACATATTACTTTGACTAAAATAGAGAGAGTTTCCAGGAGTTTTTTGGCAAAATTAGAAAACAAAAAACCCCAAATCCCCCCCAAACTTGAAACCCCTGCCTCTCCCAGAAAATCCAAATTAATTTTCAAATGGAAACGATATTTTGTATTGGAAACAATTTATAATGTGCCTTAAGAACATTGTGGTATTCAGCAAAGAAACACTTGAAACTAAGTGACATTTTACCACTTTCAAGTACTTTCCATCCCTGTTTTAGCCACCCCAATTAGCCAGTACCTCGATACATCCATGAACGTTATGAACTCCCCAGAAACTAAACTTTCAGACACAAACTTATTTTTCATTGAGAAACCAAAGTCTGCTGTTGAATCTGGATCACATCTGAGGATCTCATCATTGTGAATTTGATGTTGTAACACTGCAATATGCTTTTTATCTTCATTCATTCAGTAGGGAGAGTCTGAGCCAAAAAATGTATATATTTTAGTTAAACTGTTACATAGATAACATAGAGCAATGATCTGGTTTTATTTTACATTTTGTCCTGCTTGTTGTTAGGAATGATTTAACTAGCTTATTGATAGCAGATTATTAGCTGTTTCTTCTGAATATTGCTTTGCATATCTTGCAAAGTTGGCAACATATCTATTACGTTAAATGATTTACAGTACCTTCAGGGGATGTCATTATACAAATTGACTTGATAATAGATCATACAGTGCACTGACTACTTCAATGCATGAAGAAAATCCCAAGAAATGGATTTTCAGTCACAAAAGTCACAATCAAAATTTTGATTTTTTTTTTCTTCCCATTATCACTCTCTAATATTCACTGAATTCTATATCTTAAAAAATAATAATTTTTTAGAATAAACACAAAGCATATAAAAAAATCTCTGTGTAGGTTTTTAGAAATTCTGATGATAGCTGTAGAAGTTGTTTGAAATGCTTAGAAAAGTTGCTATAAATGGGGAGATGCGCATTCAGCCAAACAATAATCCATGTCTACACACACCCGGACCAAAATATATAAAATTTCTTTTCCATTCAGTCTTTGGAGGGAATAAGCAGAATCTTCTCACTTAACTTTTATACTACTGGCCGGTAAGTTTTATTTCAATGAATAAATGTTGAAGGGAATATAGTCTTCCCATTCCTTGCTGGTTCCTTATGACCCGACTAAATATCAGCAGAGAAGTAATTTAGCAGGAAGGCTCATTTAACACTAAAATGAAATAATTTAGTAAAGAAAATTGTTACTGTATATCATTAGTAGCATAGAATTGTAGATAGTAGGTACTTTCCTGCTATGAAGTATTTTTTTCTTTTTCTCACAAATATGAATATGCACACTGTACAGAAGTTACGCAAATACATATGTATCAATAAACAGATCTATAACATTAGTTTATGTGTACATTTCAGCCAAGTCATTCATTAGACTCACGATCTTTTACAATGCACTTGTTTATGTAGAAATCATTCCATCCTATAAATAATGAGATAATTTTGTCCTGAAGATGGAAAAAAGTATTCTTGAGTTGACTTAAGACAGTACCAGGTTGGGATGGATTTTCTGTCTCCATCTGAAGGGATGTGGGTAGGATGCTATAATCTAAATGAACTGTCTCTGCTGCCCACTTTCCTGCTGTAAAAGTGTTGAAGATGGATCAGACTGCCTGTGAAAGCCACTGGAGGACAGACAGAAAACAGGAGTGGATATGTGGAGCACCTGTGTCTGCAGGAACTGCAAGACGCAGAGGTTATTGAGGTCTCAGCTTGTGGAAGATGGGGCCGGAACATTTCATTTGTGGAAATCACTGAGTCTTTTTGCTGAATCTTTCTTAAAACCAAAGCTGATTATGCCATCCCTTTGTTGATAATTCTTGACTCACCTCTTCTCCCTACCACCCAATTACACTGCAAAAAAACCTGCACTGCAGTTCTTTAGACTGTCTCCTGTGTTGAGAAACCTTATACTGGATGTATCTATTCTGGTACAAAGTGGTGTCATTCTGAAATTGAAATTTTGGTTGGTCTGAAATCAGTGGTAAGTCTCACGTGGCCTTCACAGAAAATTTCACCCTGCAGACTACATTGATTCTAGCTAGCCCTCCTTTTGTCTGGGACCACATGAGCTGTAAGTCACGTGAGTCAAGCAAGTTGTAATCTTTTCTTTCTTGCTTATCAGGCAAATAGAAGGGTAGCATATATTGCATGTGCATTATACATTTCCTTTTTTTTATTACCAGTTTACATGCATATTGAGAACATAGTCTTAACTCATCATAGTATTTTAAGCACATGTTTAAACTTAAGCCAGAGTGAAGCCAGTTCTCAAACATTTTGCTGAACTGAGACCAACATCTTTAAACACAATATTGTGATTATTTCTTCTTTTGGATCCAACTTGGCATGCAGTGGATAGGAGAGGGCCAAATTTCAATTGTAGTATTACATTTTCCTCCTTTTAGAGCAAAATGATTTTCCTGAGGTCTTAATACACAAATGAACCATCTAAGACTGTATTTCCAGACAAAATTAATTTAAAATTGAAGATAATCAGATTTGGCAGAATTTGGCTAATATGGATAGTTGGATAGGAGAATAATATTTAGAAAATTTTGTAGTCCAAATTTGCTTCTGCCGTTCATCTAAAACCAATCAAACACTAGGTTTGTCTGCAAGTGGAATTCTTTGAGAAAGGAAGTTAGAATGTGAATATTGCAACAGCATGACTGTTATCTGTTTTATTTCTTGCGTGGACATCCTTATTTATGTTCCTAGGTGTAGTTTAACTGAATCCAACCCCAAAGGAAGAATAAGAGAATCTACTTACAGACATCATCTGGTGCTGAACCACTGTTAAGGAATAGCCATTCTAGTCTGTTTTGCTTTGCATAAAAGACAGTCTCCGTTTTTTACGTATTGGAATAAAAATGGTTTTATTTCACATTTCCTTTGCTGATTGAGCTTTCTGTGCAGAGTTGTGGGCTGTTATCTATGTGAATCTACAACACTGAAATGTTCAAGGCTTCAGGAAAGTTTGAGACTAGGAAATCTGTGTGTCTTTTATCCTCTGAATATGATTAATGATGCTTTGTGTTTTGCAAGACATTATTAAAAACAGAAGCCTATGACTTCATTGTCTCTGACAATGACTTTGAACATGGGGTCAGTTATTCCACTTTTACATTTCTTTGCAAGATTAAAAGAAAGTAAAAACAATTGCATTGGGAGGGGGGAAACTTTACACAGATGTAACAAAGCAGGATACACACACGTTTTCAATATGTTTCTTCCAATGAAAATTCACCTCATTCATATGATACTGCTGGTAAGCAAACACTAGTGACAGGCAAATCTAGCCATCAGGAAAACATACTGGGTTCAGGATTATCTCAAGTACCACATGCTAGAATTGTTGAAAACGTTAAGGAAAGAGTTCAGAGTTTGATTGGGGAAATTACAAGTAACAGATGCAATTTCTTATTTGCATTCCCGTACATTCAGTGATTGACAAGAAAGTTATCATTATGCAGAACTGAAACAAACTGCAACAGCAAGAATTTATATAAAAATATTGGTTAGCTGTTAAATATCAGTATTTCTTATTTTCACATAAAATACACTACTTTCACAAGTTTAATATGTAATACATTTATACAGTTTATATGCAGTATTGTTTAAAGTGCTGGAAATGCTAGATCTTCCTTTAATATCTAAACAGGAAATTATTTGCTCTTTTTGAGCTATTCTGTTCATCTGTAATGCATTATTTTATTGAATTTCTGCAGTGTAAGGGTTATTTTTTACCGATATCTTCACCTTTCATGAATGTCAACAACATTCCCATTGTACTAAATGCCTAAAGGGGGAACTGAAAGCCTCACAGAAATTAATGGGAAAATTCAAATTTTTTCAGCAACGTTGAGGTTTTGTTAAGTGAGGCTGGCAATATGTTTGCAATAAAAAATCACCATCGCTTTGTCTATTGACTGAATATTATCTAACACTTGCAGTTTTATGCTTTCAGAACATCATTCAGAGAAGACATTAGAAAATCATGGTACTTCGTCAATCAGTTCTGTTTTTCACTGTCTTTTACAACTAACTCAGTTATAAAAATTGGTCTGTCCAATGAACCTTGTCTGTAACTGGCTGGAATAAATATGAGACTCTACTACACAGTTAGAAATTAATCTTGTGTATTATCAAGGTCCCCTTTTCTGAGTTCTTCTTCCTCTCTGACCTTTTAGTGCTTCATTGGCCATAAATGATACTGTAAACAAGCAACACTCCAAAATAAACTTTATTCAATATATGACCAATGAAGGGGTGGAAGAGTCAGTTAATATTGCATTTGAGGGTCTTCCATTTGGATCTTCTTTGCCTTAACCAGAAGACTTTCCTGAACCATCTGATTTGACACAAATCTATAATACCTCCTGCAATCTGGTCTAATTTTTCATTTTTTACCCATTTAATGATTTTAAAAATTGATTCATATTCGCCAAATAGATTTAAAAAAAAAAAAAAAGAAAGCAAATGTCACTGTGTTTGACTTCACATTGGGTTGTTCTATTTTCACCATGAGCTGCCTCTACCTATATTGTCCTCTGAATTCTCTGCTGGCACCTGGTGGCCTGTCAGATCTTGTTAAACTGGCCTTGTCTTCCTGGAGCTGGCACAATATGTCAGACTCCTAGTTACTCACAACTGACTAGTGGCCAGGTATGTTTGTCAGACATTTGTAGTTAAAAGTATGCTTAGACTTAGTTTGAGTTTTCATCTGTGGCAGTATCTGACAAGAATCACAGAAATGTTTTGGCAAGGTCTCTGTTGCAGTCTTTGGGTGCAGGGTTGCAGAGACGGAGTACATGGAAATCCAGAACTGTTGTGGTCCTTTATAGACCAGGTAAGAGACTAAAGAGTAGCTGAGATCCCTGAAACGAAACTCCTGGCTCCCCTTGATTCCCAAGTGAGCCATATCTTCATGTCTTGGGAGTCAGGGAATTTAAGATGCTACTATGTATAGCTATACATAGTGTTACTATATATACCTCTGAGGAAGCCTGCACAGCTGGAAACTCAAGAGATCAGCTTTAGAGAATGCAAATAAGAAAGCAGAGAATGAGGACAGTTCTGAGGCTTCCTTGGTTTTCATCATGAATTTATCAAGGCAGATTTTTTTTTTT
>VXBW01006077.1:240710-283591 GCA_013400375.1 Thinocorus orbignyianus | reverse complement strand
TTTTTTTTTTTTAATTCTGGTATAAATATCCTTTGCCATTGTTTTCACAGACTTTCAAAAAAAATATTGAAGATTTAAGATTAGTATCAGAAACATTAATTTTAATATTTCTGTCGAAGGGTCCCCACCAGCCTCTGGATATCCCCACAGCTAAGGCTCAACATTGTTGTATTTCAAGGCTGTAAAAAAATTAGATAGAAGGTAGATTTAGATAGATCCCATTAAATTTTTCAAACAACCTTTCTGTCAATACAGAAATGTCTGAAAAAACCTCAAGAATATTTTGTCCTGATGTATATATATTTTTTCTTAAAAAGGAGAGATATAAATGTTTGCACAAAGAATAAGCAGGGAGGTCCTGTATTTACCAAATAAAAGGTAAAACAAAATAGAAACTCTTTTAACTGATTCTTTTCCTCTTCTGTAAATAAAAAGTTTTTTCAGTAAAAACAATTTTATTAACTAGTAAGAAATATGTGGCAGCATATGTCATATTGACATGTTTCGATACATGTAGATGTCTTTGATACACACAAACATATTTGTAAGTATGTGAAGTATATAAAATGTGTATACACATGTGCATAAAAGATCATTTTCTTGAAAATCTAGAACTGTGTTATTGTTATCTGCTGACAGATTCTGCGCTTACTTAACACTAGCCTGAATCTGAAGAAGTACATTGCTCCATACAGTAATGTAGCTGATCTAGTTTTAGTTTAACCAAGAGCAGGCTCCTGCCCATTCTCCCTGGTTTCTCTTCATAATCAGTTTCAGAGAATTACTGTTCTAATGTTACATACACCTCACTGGTTACCAGGCCACAACCCGACCTTAAATTTATATGAAAAATTAAGTGGAAGGCAGACGATTGAGCTGTGGTTTCTTTCAGTTTCATATCATTGCCCTTGCATCTGGCTGAGAGGAAAAAAAAAAAGCCAAAAAAAAAAAAAAAAAAAAAAGAAAAAAGAAAAGCAGCTGCCTGATACCATAATGTCACTTCTAAGTTTTACACTGAAAAAGCACTAAGCAGGGCTTACTCACAGTCATTTTTCAGCCAATTCTTCTTCCTGGAAATGTGATGATGTGAAGACAGACAGAACTGAGGGAAGAAACAGTCCAAAAGCCATCTCCCTCACTCTATTATTGCGAATCACCCTGTTATAGAGGAAAACTACACATACCCAGCATGCTTCAAAGAAGGAAAATGATGTGACAAAGCCATGAAGTTAAATTAGACAGATCTGATCTACACAACCAATTTCATGTCTGCATATTTTTCCTTTTAATTAAAAAGTAGCTTGAGACCGTTTTTACAGAATTTGATATCAAATTAATATAGTAAATCAGAACGTAGTCAAGTAGCACATCTGTCCAAAAGAACTTCATGGCTTGAGGTTGGTTGATGAAATTAATTGAATTAGGGGTTTTATTTTGTAGGGATAAGGTAAACCTAGCTTATAAATAATATGCACTTTGAATTAAAGTTTGCACAGTGTTTCAGATAGATATCTCTGAGGATTTTAAAATACTTACATTTCAGTAAGTATAGTTTAAGGTTAGCTAGTTACTCATACTAGCATGTGTAGGTTTCAGAATTAGACAATGTTTGACTTCAAGAATGTGACTTCTTTATTCTCAGTTCATAATTTTCCTTCTTTTTTTTGTAAAAAGTAAATTCTAAACATCAGAAATAAGTGCAGCAACATTATTAAATAACACATTTTCTGTACGTCCTTAGGCAGATGATCTGTCAAATAAGTTATGTGGTAGTTTTAAAAATGTGGATAATTAGCAGGGGGCAGAATATTCACTGCTGCATTGCTGACGACTTAAAAAATCCTTTGCTATTCATGTAGGGGCATGGTAGAAGACTATTTCAGCTCAAAACCAATTTCCATGAGTGACAGAAATGTTCTTATATGAGCATTGGAACAAAATTACTGGTACAGCAAAACTATAGCAAAGTGGTAGGATGTTGTCAATTGAGTTGTGAAGTGATTAACTTAAAAACTCTACCTGGAAAAAAAATTAAAAAACAATTGCTTTTCAGTTCCATTATCAGCTTTAAAGAAAGGTATTACCAATGTCCCTGTTACTCCTTCCTTGGGCACAGACTACAGACTAAAAAAGACAAGGAAGGCAGAATTATTTCCTTCATATACACAAATCCCACCAAAAAGTATTGTAGTCTATCAAAAGAGGAGGCTGTGGACGGTTAGCTGATGGTTAAGTGTAAGTTCTGCCAACCTTCTATACATGAGTTAGTAATTAACAGACTAAAACTAGAACTTCTAAGATGGGGCTTGGCAATTTTAGACTTTGTCCCTACTTTATGATGGAATTTGGCTTAGGTGTTTCTGCCTCTCTCCATTGATTGGAATGATTAAAATAGAGCTAGATCAGAAGGCTCAAGCTCCCAGACATATGGCTTAACCTAGGTTTTAAGGAGACAGCAGATAATATATCAGCAACTCTTTTCATGTTGTTATTGACTTCTCTGTGCAAATCAGAACGTAACACTGGAGAATTTGAAGAAGAATGCTTTTGCAAGCCTTATTCTCCATGGTTTTCTACCATCCCAATGGATTAACTTCAGTAGGGTCATCTTGATCTTCAGTGGGTGAAAAGCAATTAGGTCCATTGTTTCTGCTGACTGTTATCCAACTTCTAACGACTCTCTGGACAAAAGATATCTTTGTTAAAATGTCAGCACTCTCCCTTCAACTATGATGCAAGAGTTCACAATGCACTTTTCTGATCTTTCCATCCTCATTCCCTCAAGGAACATGAGGATATGTCTACCCAACAGAAGACAAGTTAGCTTTAAAAGAACTGGGTTGGGAAGATAAATTGTGATGTAATTGAGCTGTAAAGACACAGTATTGTATACATCTCCGTAATACATTGTATAAAACAGGCAAATATCACATGCTGACTCTTTTGATTTACTAAGGACAAGCCAACATTACTATGATGCCAGAGCCAAACTGGGATCACTGGCTAGGTCAAATGCAGTTATTTCTGCAGCTGTAACCTGAGCCAAATTGATTGAAGCATTTACTATCTCTGATTGTGGTCTATCTCTCCAGGCCTTTCCTAGTAAAAAGTTCACTAGTTTTTTTCAAAGCTATTATCTAGCTCATTGACTTCCAAAACACTGCTGACCTTCAGGCTTTCTCACATATCAGCTTGTATAACATTTAACAGATCTGACTGAAAACAATGCAAATGCTGTGCTCTACAGATTCATGGGCCAGCACTGTACTACTGACAGCGACCTCAGAGATCACCCACAGTCCATGGATCACAGTGCAGATCCAGTGATTTACATCTTTTTGTTCCCTTGTTCACTCAAAGCAACCAAACATTGTCCTATGACCTACTTTAGCTGGTAATACACAAATAATTAAGTTGACTTAAAGTGAAAACACTAAAGCAACAAAATTTCTTGTTTCAATAAACATCCACATTCCTTTCCAATGTATGTGTTCCTGAAATTTGAAGAATAAAAAGTAGATAAAATGTGGCTTTGATTAAAAACAGTATTTGTTGTTATTTATAGTTTGGGTGTGAAAAGACCTACATAATCAATAAGTTTCAGAGCAGTGACATGTGACTGAAGTAATTCAGATGCAGAAAAAGCCTGGGAATACTAATCACCGTTAGGCAAGATATCTTACTTATTTGCTGGAAAAACATTTTTTAACTTTATGCTTTGGATTTATGTTTGTGTGCTTAACGAGAGATTCAAATTATTTTCAGCTGATGCCAGGAAAAGATCATGTTTAACATTGTTGGGTAATACATATGTGTGGAATACCATTGCTGTTTTATTAGACTGTGAAATTACTACTCCCTCCTATGGAATAATGAAAAAATGTATTATAGAAACGATCTTTATACAATTTCTAGGTATAAACGACAGATATGTTTTATACTGTAGGCAGTAATATTCCTTCTAAATGTATTCCATATAACACTTTAGTTTGAAATAAGGGAATAGTCTACCCAGACTCAAAACCATATGGTATGGCTAATGCCCTGTGGAATTTGCAAGCAGATTTTTATTCTAATTATTCCTACTTAACAACATTATGGAGGAGAATGCAACAGTGGATGACAGGATTTACAGTACTATAATCTAATGAAATCCCTCTGGAAGGTTTCTCAAGTTTTATTTTAGATATTAAGTGATAAGTTTTTTCTTTTTGTTTGGTGTAATAAAAAAGTAAATACTCTTCAAAGAGACAGAAACTTTAATTACTTCTAATTATTCAACTAATTCTCTAGAAAGAGTCATGGTACCAGTTTGTTTAAAAAAAAAAAAAAATAATAAAATTCAGCTTCACCTGAAAAAAGAAACCTGCAGAAACACAACTTAAATAAGGTAATATTCTCCTCAGGAAACTTAATATTCTGTATTACAAAGAAGTCTGAATAAGTTTTTGGTAATTACAAAGTGGCAAAATTTATATCTCCTTTAGTGTAAAGGAACAAACGAAATACTGTATAAATATATTTTAACAATCAGGACATACAAATCACTACAATTACAATATTATTTCCACAACTTTACTGGCAAGATACAGAAGAGCACAAAACAATTTTTTATCATTCTTTAAGTTTCTATGAAAATAAAATTTAACAGAATATACATACTTCAGTAATGACTGTTTTATTCTATTATATATTCCAGCTACACTCATTAGTTTCATTATAATCAGAGACGTGATAAGGAAAGTTGCTGTAACAAAATATCTTCATTTATGTAAAATGGCTGATCTTTAGAGCTCATAGCAAAACTTTTAATGTTCTTACACAAAATTTGATGCAAATCTTTTTAAAATAAGATTTTATGGATTAAATAACCTATTATGTTATATAATTTTCTTAATGAATTTCATTATTATTTCATCATTATATGTTATCTTATATCTTTTCCTGTCTTGTTAAATGTCACTAATCATGTCAGTTTTCCAAATACAGTAACCTTTTCATTATTCAGTGAATCCTGAGCTGGAAAGGAAGTAGTCAATCAGATTCAAATATAACAGCTCTGAGTGAGTGGAAGCTACTCTTGATAGACATATTTTTCTCTTTGCTATGGTACAAAAAACTAAACATATCTTTCTACAAAATTAAAAATTACTTAATCCAGCAGGGCTTTCCCAGAATCATGGATGTAGTCTCTAGAAAGTACTTATAAGTTATGAAAGTATTTTAAAACTTTCCTTTATTAAGGGTTTCGAAGTTTGGTTGAGTTTTGATCCTGTATCTGTTTATAAATGATACCGTTATATGTATAAGGAGTATGCTTTATTGGTACTTACATGATAGAACAAAACTCACAAAATATATTCATATACTTCTGCTATATTTCTTAAGATTTTTATTTCAAGTTGTTCCTTTCCTTCATTTTGTTAGTCGTAGTTAGAATCCATCACTGCTGACGTACCAAGGCACAGACACTAAAAATTGTATATGTAATAATGTCAAGTTTGTCTCTACTGATGTTTTACTTTATGTAGACCTGCTCTGTGAAAGATTATATGACAGCATGTATGTATATAAACAAACAAACAAACTTAAAAAAATCCATCAGAAACCAGTTTATGTTTGTCTTTCTATGACCTGAATTATATCAGTGGTTCTTACTCAGCAGGAAATTTTAGTGAACGTGCCAAGATATATTAACAATAATAACAATGGTAAAAAAGAACAATTTATGCTCATCTCAAAACAAAGTGTCTAATTTTTAATTTGGTGACTAAAAATGACAAATATATATCAAGCGTGCAGTTTTGAAGTTAGTCTAGACATTTTCCTCTCTAACATTTACTTAGTTATAGTGTCTTAAACATTTTGGTGACTGGATATGATTCAGTCAGTATTAGGTTTCAATTTGGCTTTGAATTTAAAGCAAGACATAGTTTCTTACTAAGAGTTCCAAACTTTCCCTGAAAATATGCAGCAATACATTTAAAAGATCCTTGTTAATATGCACAAATAATAAGGGTAGAAACCGAATAATTAGGATTAAACAAAAAAAATATATATGTTTTAGAGTATGAAGGAAAATAGATGTAAGAATAACCAATAAACTAAGGCAGATTACAATACAGAGCAAAGAGGGAACCATGAAAGTTCAGGGTTCATTTTGAAAAGCATTTTACAATCTGAATTCTTTTCCTGACCCTATGGACATGTTGTCATCTCACATGTATTACCTTGTTCCTATAATTCCATTCAGTAACAGGATTTGAGATTCACTCACATCACTACATCAACACTAGCCCACTTTTTTTTTTTTTTTTTTCAATTCCAAAGAAGCATAGGTAAAAGGGTTTATCTCTCCTTCCAGATTTTTTTCTGCAAACCTCTTTTTCTGGAAACCCACTTACTAAATTTAAACCAAAACAAAAGTTGTGTGCATGTCTGTGTATTACTAACATTTAGAAAAAAATTCCGTCATCTATTCAGACTTAAAATTGAAGCCTAGACTGATGTACTGAAACGTTTCTTTAAGCACACATATTTAAAAAATTAATTAAAAAGTTGGGTTTCTTTCCCCCCCCAATAGAGATTAAATCATATATCTGAATAGTCTGAGTGTCCTGTGGAGCTATTTGTGAACTAGTTAGTGGTGACTGACAAGACTACCCAGTGTGCTAAGTGTCTCTTGTTTTGGTTTATCAGATAACTGGTGAAATGTAACACTGATGGTGTCAGCTTCCTATTTACAGTATTGTTGGATAAACAAAAACTGCATAGGATTGTTTGAGATTTTTCACTCATTTGAATTCTTAATTTGTCCTCTCTTGTAATGTCCCTGTTTCTAATTAGCAGCATTTAACACAGGATTAACTCTCTTTTTGCCTTTACCAAACAGAACATGGCCAGTTTTACATGCCAAGAGGAACTTTCTACTGTAATTACCATTTATGCCACAGAAACATAAAAATAAAAACATACAATCATTTCTTGCCTTTTTTCCAAGCCAATGTTAGCCACCTCAATTGAAATAAATTGCACATGAAACATTTTTAGACTCTGCGGAATGAAACTTTTACTAGCAGACAATAATTCAAAATCCTCCTCCTAATAGTTCCAATAGTTATACTGACAGAAAATTCCGTCATAGCTTGGGGATTCTCAGTTTTGACTCCAAAATTAGGACAGTTTCTAGATTAGTTCACCTTATTTCAGGGGAAAACAAGACAAGTAATCAAAGTATCTGAAACTTAAATTAGCTATCCTGGATTTCCAGCCTTAGTAGATAGTAAGAAGTCTGGACTCCCAGAGAACTTTCATCTCATCCTTAAACTGCCCCTCAATATAAGTAAGATTGATGAAATGTCTTTCCAATTGCTATTATTTAGGCAACAGCTGGTGACATTTTCTTCATTATTTCCCATTTATGATGTCTGTTAAAATATGGTATTTACTATTGTGTATCAATTTTGTGTACTGTGTTTACTTCTCTCAGAATAAGAAATTATCCTCCATACTCATGCATGGGATTCTTCTCCAACAGATTCTTTATATGACTAAAATTTACGGAGGGGTAAGGTTCAAGACTACTGAAATCTACTGATGTTATCAGAGTTCTCTTGTCAGTTTTTGAATTTCCATCAGTTATCCTACACTAAAAATGCTAAGAAAAGTCTTAAATATTACAGAAATGGAATCTAATAGATAAAATGTTAACTACTATGAATTATTGAAAATTTCCTTTCATGCATTCTAAATAAGATCAATAAATTATAAACAATCCGATACTTCAAATTATATTTACCCAGTAATAATAAAATATCTAGAAGTTTTAAAAAGATGAAGTGCTTTCTTCTCAAATCAACAACTTGATGACTTTAAAACAAAATCCTATAATTTCTGTTAATTCGCATTTTTTTTCCTGAAATCACATGAATCTGAATGTAATTAAAGTATGAATCTAGCATGTAATGCAGAGTGATATGATATGAAAAGCAACCCCTTTGTATTGCAAATACTGCAAAGAGTAACGTGGTGATGGAATGAAATAAAGAGTACTGCTTCTGATCTATTGCAGACAGACAGGGTGGGGTTAGAGTTATTTTTCTGAAGACCTTAATGAGCTTACTTACATTTTTCTTATAAGTCGGACCATCGGCTTATATTTATCTGGAACTTCATGTGTCACAAGGTTTTAGAATCATAGAATCATTTTGGTTGGATGAGACCTTTAAAATAATCAAGTCCAACAGTTAACACTGCCAAATTACTAGAAAAACATGTCCCGCAGCACAACATCTACTCATCTTTTAAATACCTGCAAGGGTGGTGACTCAACTGCTTTCCTGGACAGCCTGTTCCAATGCTTGACAACCCATTTGGTGAAGAAGTTTTTCCTAATACAAAACTCAAACCTCCCTTGGCACAACCTGAGGCCATTTCCTCTTTCTATCTCTTGCGACTTGGAGAAGGCGACCAATCCACACCTCGCTACAAACTCCTTTCAGGTAGCTGTGGAGAGCGATAAGGTCTCCCCTCAACCTCCTTTTCTCCAGGCTAAACAGCCCCAGTTCCCTCAGCCACTCATCATAAGACTTACTCTCCATACTCCTTACCAGTTTTGTTGCCTTTCTCTGAACACGTTCCAGCACCTCAATGTCTTTTCTGTAGTGAGGGGCCCAAAACTGGACACAATACTCAAAGCTCAGCCTCACCAGTGCTGCATACAGGTGGATGATCATGCCCCTAGTCCTGCTGACCACATTATTTCTGATAGTGGCCGGGGTGTTACTGGCCTTCTTGGCTACCTGGGCACACTGCTGACTGTGAACTGACATGTCTAGGTTCCTTCTGCCAGGCAGCTGTGGTGAGATGTCCCCTCTCCTTTTGCAGTATAGGAGCAACAGTGGCAAGCCTTTACTAAAGCATGTAGAAACTTCATGCTGAACATTTTAGAGGACTCAGTTTAGAAGAGTTATTATTCAAAGTACTTGAATGACACCTGGTACATAATCTACGTGAACCTTTCATGACTCACAGACTGTGCCCTCACTAACTTGTCATGTTTTTTCACCTTGCAATTTATTCACTTTTGAAAAGTGAATAAATTATAAAAAATTATAAGATGGCAATCCTGTAATATCCTCGGAAAGAGTATCAGCTTAAACTAGATTCACTTATACCATTCATTAACTATTTGATTTTTATCTTGTTTACATGACCACCCAGTGTGAATATCTGTTGTGGGTTAACACTGATAGATACCCAAGCCCCAGGCAGCCACTTGTTCACTCACCCCACAGAGGGAGAAAACTCGTAGCTTGAGATAGACAGTTTAACAGGGAAAGCAAAAGCTGTGTGCACAAGCAAAGCAAAATAAGGAATTTTTCACTGCTTCCTATTAGCAGGCTGGTGTTGACCCATTTCCAGGAAAGCAGGGCTCCACCATGTGTACCACTAACTTGAGAAGGCAAATACTATAACCCCTCTGCCCCTTCCATCTTTCCTCCAGCTTGTGTTGCTGGGGTTGGGATCAGCTGTCCTGGCTGTTTCCCCTTCCAGCTTCTTGTGTACCTATAGCCTACTCACTGGTGCAGAGGTGTGAGAAACAGAAAAGGTCTTGACTCCATTTGCTCACTGTTCAGCAATAGCTAAAACAGTGGTGTGTTATTGACTGTGCAGGTCACAAATCCAAACCGTACCACTATACAAGCTGCTATGAATAAAATCAACTCCATCCTAGACAAAGCCAATACAATAACAAGACGGCAACTCAGGACATACTCCTCCGGGCAAAAGAACTAAGTACTCTAGCAAAGTTAGGATGAAAACCAGAAAAACTTCCAAAGATCTGTAAATAGCTCTCCAAAATACTTCAAAACTAAACTTTGATCCACCTCAGGTGGAACCAGACACAGGCTACCTAATAGCAATGGCAATATAAATTCATATGCTCCTCATGTGACATAAATTAAGGAACATAATCCAAAGATTAGAATATTCTCTGCTGTCCTCTATTAAATTATAGGAGTTTGGAAAGAAAAAGCTAATAAAGCATGACTTCAAAAGAGAAGCTGATGTACAAAAAGAGGAAGAAACAACTTTCTATGTAAGTAGGAAGGAAATTTTTGATGCACTAGGTCAGTCATACCATTTACACACCTACCAACATATACCTTCACATAGTATAGCTTTGATCTATTTTAATTTCTCTTTCTTTATACGAATCATTTAAATAAACTGCAAACTGACCAACTGATGGATAAGAGATACTCAAAAGTGTTGATACCTTTCTGAACTGACTAACTAAGAATGGGACAGAGATTTTAAAAAGTGAGAATTATGTCAACATTGTTAATATTGCCTGTGTTTATGTGGATTAACTAAACAGGAAGGAAGAAAAAGTAAAAAATATTCCCTTGCAAATCATAAAACCCTATAAAATTTCAGTAGGAGAAGGTAAGTTGAGTCACTCTCTCTGGAAAGCCTGCTTTGACTGAAATGAGCAACAAGGGTAACATAAAAATACAGTAACTGTGGTTTTTTTGTTGTTGTTTTTTTTTTTGTTTGTTTGTTTTGTTTTCAGAAAACTCAAAACATATTGCCCTGATTAAGGGATTTGGTTTTACTTGTCCAAGCTCTAACTCACTGAGATACCTTGCAATACCTAAAATAAAATTATAAAAAGGACAGCATAAAAAGGCTGCAAGAACTGTACAAAGTATTTCTATACAAGTTTGAAGTCACATCTGCAATATAGTTGCTTTCCATAAAATTCTTTTTGGTGAGACAAATTTACACAAGACTAAGAATATGAAAAATTATAAAGACTGAAAACAGGATCAGTTACTGATGAGAGACTCTCCATTGCAAGTATGTATAAAAGTAAACTGGTTTCATAGTATCATAGAATTGTTTAAGTTGGAAGAGATCTTAAAGTGGGACACCTCCCCATAGGAGAGATTGCTTAAAGTCCCATCCAGGCTGGCCTTGAATACATCCAGTGATGGGTCCTCCACAGCTTCCCTGGACAACCTGTTCCAGTGTCCCACCACTCTCATGGTGAAAAATTTCTTCCTGATATTTAATTTAAATCTACCCTCTTCCAGTTCAAAGCCATTACCCTTTGTCCTATCACTACATGCCCTTGTAGAAAGACAATTTCCAGATTTCTTGTAGCTTGCTTTCCCCTTCAAATACTGGAAGGCTGCTTTAAGGTCTCCCCAGAGCCTTCTCTTCTCCAGGCTGAACAATCACAGCTCTCTCAGCCTGTCTTCACAAGAGAGACATTCCAGCCTTCTAACATCTTCATGGCCCTCCTCTGGACTCACTCCAACAGGTCCATGTTCTTTTCCAAAGCTGACTCAGTACTCCAGGTGGGGTCTCAGCAGAGTGAAGTAGAGAGGAAGAATCACCTTCCTCAACCTGCTGGCCACACTTCTTTTGATACAGCCCAAGTTGCGGTTGGCTTTCTGGGCTGCCAACACACTTAGCCAGCTTGTGTTGAGCTTCTCATCTACCAGCACCCCCAAGTCCTTCTCTTCCAGGCTGCTCTCGAGCCATTCTCTGCCCACCCTGTATTTGTGCTTAGGATTTCCTTGATCCAAGTGTAGGACTTTGCACTTGTTCTCGTTGAACAGGCCCACCTCTCAAGCCTAATTGTGTGCCTCTGGATGGCATCCCTTCTCTTCCGTGTGTTGGCTGTACCACATAGCTTAGTGTTGTCAGCAAACTTGCTGAGTATGCACTAGATCCCACTGTCCATGTCACTGACAAAGATACTGAAAAATACCAGTCCCAGTACCAACCCCTGTGAAATGCCACTTATCATTGTTTTCCACTTGACTTTAAGCCATTGTCAGCAAGCTTTTGAATATAACTATCCATCCAGTTCCTTATCCACCAAGTGGTCCATCTGTCAAATCTGTGTCTCTCTGATTTAAAGACAAGGATGTTGTGCAGGACAGTGTCAAATGCTTTGCACAAGTCCAGGTAGATGACACCAGTTGTTCTTCCCTTATCCACCAACTCTGTAAACCTAGCATAGAAGACCACTAAATGTGTCAGGCATGACTTATCCTTGGTAAAACCATGTTGGCTGTTACCATTCACCTCCTCGTTTTCCACATACCTTAGCTAAATTTCCAGGAGGATCTGCTCCATGATCTCACCATGTACAGGGGCAAGACCTATCGGCCTGTAGCTCCCTGTGTCTTCCTTTTTTTCCCTTTTTGAAAATGGGGGTTACATTTCCCCTTTTCCAGTCAGTAGGAACGAGACTGCAACAAATTTTCAAATATAATGTTTGCACTGAAACACATTATTTCGTGGTTTTCATAAAACGCAATGGTTATAATAAAAATGTTTTGGTTGTATATTTGAAGAAAGTTTTATGTATAATGGAAAATTGTGCTCAAGGGAAAAATTCAGTATTCTGTGAAAGTAGGAGTTAGTAGTAACTGTTTTCAGGCCCTTTCCTTCTCAAGCTGCCAATTATTTTCAGTGCATGTCTTTCTACGCTGCAGGAGCTGTCTTTTCAATCCACTCTGAACATCAAATAACAGGAATTTAAGTCCGACATAAAGCAAGACAAGCATTAAAATGTGTTAAAAAAATATTTAGTCCTCCTGATTTTATTTAGCTTCTGACAAGTAACCATGTTTCATGTTAATTAGCAAGCTTAGAAGACAGAGGTCAGGAGTACTTTAGATATTTAGGAATCAGAATATGCTTAATATTCCACCATTTTGCATTGCCACACATTCATAGGACAAAATCTAATTCAAGGTCCAGGCAGTCCTTACTGTTAATGTAAATTTTAATTATTCAGAGAATGTAGGCCTTCTCATTTTGGAATCAGATATTGTCTATAGTGGGTTCATGCCATATTGTCTCCAGGAGTCCAAGACCTGACGCAAGAGCAGTTAGTTACTTCAGGTTTAAGGAGGTGCTGGATTTAAGACTGATGAGATGCTATTCTTTCAGTGAAGTTGTACAGGTTTGCCCATTGACTTCAGTGAGAACAAGAGCAAGATCAGGCTCCAGATTTCCTTCCACTTTAACTGTTAATTTACCATATCGAACAAACATATTGCATATATGGACATGAGCTTTAATAGCACTGAACCCTTTGAAGCACACAAGACGGTCATTAGTGGGTTAAAGGCTCCTCACTTCTGTCTTCTAGACACTAGATTCTGCAATTACAAAAAAAGGTCTTGATCTCTGGAAACCATACCTTGTTAAATTTCCTTAGCAGACAAGATGGCACTGTGTAGCATTACATGTGGTTACTGTTAGTCACATCCTTGCTGTAAGTTACCACAGTGTAGCTAAGGTAATAAGATGTGACAAATGACAGCATGGTAAGTCAGTCTGGGTAGTTTCCTTTGGAATATAAAAATTATATAAGAAGAGGCTTATGGTCCTTTTCACTAGCCATTTGTTCATGAATATAATAACAAACCATTAACTGAGCTTTGAGCCACACTTACCAGCAAAGAGAAAAGGGAAGATCATAGGCAACTGCAAGAAAGCTGCTAGGGACAAATGGTGAGGCAAGGCAGAGTGGGACACTGTGCAGAATGAATATACATCTTGGGTCACTTATTTAGCCACAATTATTTCACAAATACACTTAAAACATTCTATTAAATAATAATACTCCAAGTCTAATTTTGCAATTTGGGCCCATGAAACTCTAAGACGCTGTGGCAATTGCCCATGAGGTGAGATTTTGCTGTTGGGTGTGTGCAAACATAATGATTATATTGCTCTGCAGTCTTGGTCTCTAAATAAAAGATTGTAAAAGTAGGAAATTGTATAGCTCTTCCATTTTCCCAGCACAGATACAACGTGGGCTGCTTTGTTGTGATTTACTGTAGATTGTATTAATTGCCTTATAAATTGCTATTACTCCTAAGGGGTTTTGAATAGAAGGAGGAGGGTGGAGTGCATGATACTTTTCTTGCATAAGAAAGGAAAATACACAGCACTTCTTAATGATTGAAAGGTAGAAGCATTTCAAAGGACCTTTAGCATCCCGTAGATTACAGAACTATCAGAAATAGCTGCAGGCAGCAAATTACTTCATTGATTATTTGGAGAGTGAAAAAAAATTAAAAAAAATCCCCACAATTCAGTTATATTCTGTTGTTTAGACACAGCACGATAGTAGCCATAAAAAACAAAATAGAGGAAAATGGCAATTATTTTGGGAATTTATTTATTTTTTAAACCTTGCTTGTGAAAGATAAAAATGAAAAACATTTTTCTAAATTTATTTTCTGAGCTCTGTTGCAAAGCCAAAATAGGTTTGGGTTTTACAAATCCATGTGATGGAAGGTATATAACTTAATAGAAAGATATGAATTTTTGTTGATGGCCACAGTACTGAAACAAAAGAATTTAACAAAAAAAAAAATCTCCATTCCAATTTAATAAACACTTTAGCATATACATAGAGATATGTAGAACTACAAGATGACAGCACAGATATTCTATATGCTTGAATTTATTTTTTGGGAAAAAAAAATGTTGACAATTTAAACATATATACTATAGAATGGTTCCTATCACTACTGCCAAAGCCACAGAGAATTAATAATTTCTTACTGAAAACCCTATTCTGTGATTTGAAAAAAACAACTACTGCAGCTTTGAAAAACGAAATATAAAGATACAAATGGACCTTGAAGAGGCATAATATATTGTAGGAATGTATTTTAGGTGGTTTCTCAATCTTTCTCTCAATTAATTATGTTTTTTTTTTTTTTTTAATTTATCGCTGAGTACCATCATTTGTTTAACATTTGCCTATATAAAACACCAAACATCCTTATGAAGGGGTGATGTCTTAGTTCTTGTCTCCACAAGAGTCAATTACAACACTCCTTTTATTTTGGAAATGAAATTTCACTATAGTTATATTATGAAAAACAGGCAGCATAATCACTCTTACAATAAATAACAAGACCACTGTAGTCATGTAACCCTTACAGAACTTACAGAACACCATTTTTAAAAAATCAATTGCTTTTAAATGTTTGTAACAGTGTGAAATTTAAATATGCTAAAAAAGATTTAAGATCATATGAAATTTGCATTCTGTTTCTTTTTCCATATTTTTAACTAAAGGTAAAATCAATTTCAGTCTGTATAAGCCCCTTTTCTTTTGATTGTTTTCTTACCCTCATTCAACCATTTTTGAAAAGAAAAATGAAAGGTCCTTTTAACCTCTAAAGCTGAAGGAAGTTGAAAAAGTTATAGTGACAAATTTGCACTTTCCATTTGGTGCTCTGAGACCTCAAAGTTGGAAAAGGCTTTAAAAGTTACCAACTGGTGAAAATAAAATAAAAAACCCAGTCTCAGGCATTCCATATAATAGAAAATAAGGTACTTTAGTAGTGAATCAGTTAAAAGACACGCCACTGAGCATTGGTTAACTTAGATGGTAGGTCTTTGTTTTTCAATTTTTCACAACTTTTGTTTTTATCTGTAATTTAGACCATACACTGAGGCTGAGGCCAGACCGACAGCTGCAGCCAGAGGAGATGACTGTCCCTCCCTGTCCAACCACCTGCATTAGGAGGTTAACGTCCCTGGCCAATCACTCCTATTCCTGCTCCCACTTCCTACCAAGGTTGTCTCCATCTCATCCTGTTAAGTCCTGGACGGAGAAATGCAGATGCTAAAAATACTAACCATGTTGACTGTGAAACTGGGATCAAACTAGGGGCACAAACCATTTTACATGGATCAGCGAGAACCAGAATAGCATGTCTGACTTTATCCTTATTGTAGAGAATTGCTCCATTATGTTTCCCTTCACAAGCCCCAGACGTTCACCTTCTGAATACTGGTGTATTACACTATTTTTGCTAAGGGGTTAGAAAGATTTCCAGCCTATAGCTATTCTTACATCTTCTCTTTCCTATGGACATTTTTGCCTTTTCAGATACCTTAAAGCTATTGATTTTCTCAGTTGCTAACACAACTCTGAACAGCAGTAGCCTTAAGGAGTATTTTGTTCTTGCTCCTCTCAAGACTTGCTCAGTGATTATGAGAAAGTTCCACTGGCTGGAGCATGAGTGAGTCTTGAAAACGTGAACAAAATACTGAAGGAACACTGGAAAGGTTGAGACGTGCATCCTCTGCCCTCGTGGATCCTATTTGCCATAGTCAGTGCATGAAAAGGATTTGGAACTGCACTACCAGAGGTGGCTGAGAAATATTAAACCATTCGTGGTCACAAGAGGATCTAGGTGGAGGAATGTGCTCCTTTGCAGGCTTTTTGCAAAGCAACAGATGGGAATTCAACTAATCTATTATTCTCTTTCCTCTTCTAAAAAGGAAGAATAGTACTCCTGTGGTAATGCTGAATTTTTTTTAAACATTCTAGTCCTGAATATCTGAGCAAAATTTGTGAAGAAAGTCTTTTTTTCTGTGTTGAATTAACTTAATTTTAATGGAATAAATAGTTAATTTGGAATAGGAGATGAAGAGTCCCGGGTTCCCTGACCCTGCCTTACTCTTAAGTATTTATATTCTGATATTCTGAATATTCTTTTCTGATAACAATTTAATTTTTTTTTTTACAGAACCAGTTGCTAATAATCAAAAGTTTACTGACAAACATTTCACTAAGAAATTCATCACAAGTAGTGCCATTTGCTAACTTGCATTCTTTTGCCTTATATTTCTAAAATTTGGATTAAAATCAGAGCTAATTTCATCCTGTGTTTCATGAGAAATATTTTAAAATATCTTGTCTACCAATCCATACTTTCACCTAATCAATCTCTGTAAGATATGCATATATTAAAAGTCACTGTGCCAAAAGTCAAACAAATGTAGGGGCAAAAAATGGCTAGCTATAATTGCTGTCATTTCATAAAACACACACACACACACATATATATATAAAGCATTTTAGTTATTACATTGAAATATGTTTTCTAGAGAATTATTTCCAGTCTGAGTAACCATATGGAAGCAGAAAACCATTAAAAAAAATGAAAATAAGATGGTTTATATCACCTGCATAACTTGTTTTGTTCTTTGCCTTCAGGCTTCAAAACCCGCTTCCCATATTTTTTCCTTTCTTTAAAAATAATGTACATCAGTTTAATTTATCCCAGGTCCCAACAGAAGGATCAGATTTTAAGCATTTAATGCTGTGGTTTCAAATCCAATTTTACAGTGTTCATCGTTTCAGAAGTGGCAGAATCCAAAGTGAGCTTTAAAAAAAAAAAAAAAAGGAAAGAAACAAAAAGAAATAAAAAAAGCTCAAACTGCTCAGTGTGCACACTCGTTTTTTCAAAATTAAGCTGTAACCTGGTGAATATTTTTGAAGGTGTCAGTTAGGAATAACTCTTATTATAAGAATTTTTTCGTATTCAAAGGAAGCAATATTTTTAAGGATAGCCTTGTGTATATGTGCAAATGTTTTGTGTGCTTGTTCTGATGAGCCCTAGTGAAATTAGCACATGGGAACACAGCATTTCAGATTACTAGGAAAAAATAAAATCACTTGAATGTAAAGTGTAGAATAATCCCTTTGCTGCCAAACGTATGTGTGCAGAAGATGGTATAGGATGCCCTGTTCCTCCTCCTCATAGGATTGTTTGAGCAGTTTTGGCTATCTTTCAGACTTGGCCTCTATTTGTGTGATACAGTAGCATCTCTTATTTTGAATGTACCATTAGCAGGGCAAAAAAAATGGTTTCAGATGATAATCTCTACTGCCTCTATGGCATGTGCCTGGGAACAACTTCTACCATCTGTGCCAACATGTTCACTTTCCTGCTGCCTTCACTTTTCTGGTCAAGTCTACCATATTTAGGGAATTTCTTTCTGGCCCACCATCTGTAGGGTGCAAGCCCTACAGTAGAGATACTAAACAGAGAAAAGAATATTATCAAGGGCTCATTAACAATGTTGCTTTCAGCAGGTAAAATTTACTTTGTAAGCCTCCATATGTTCCCCAGTGAACAGTAAGTGCTATTTACAGGTTCAGTTTTACTGATTTCAGAAGTGGGTCTCCTACGCAAAGTCAGTGTTGCATCTACAGGACAAACAGAATTGAAGTGAGCAATGATTTGTTTTTGGGCCCACACATACACAAAGGTTATAATTGATGGAATGAAATACATAATAGCTAAGAAAAACAAACCCTGTTAGAGGGTTTTCACAAGCATAGTAGACGAATCCTAAATCCAAGATTGTGAGTGCCACATTTCTGCTTGAAAGAAATGGAAAATATATATAATATACATGTTAGTGCTGGATATCTTTCTGCTCTTCCCAGGAAACTCTGCTTCCCTTGTTTTCTTTTTCCTTCAGGGAATTTTGTTGCTGATTTTATAGCAAATATAAATTTAATAAATGAAACGAGAATTGTGGACTGAAAATTGGCCATATGGATTTTTTGTTTACTGCACAAAGTCATTTGTTGGAGAAAATTTGGATATAGTATCTTGGTTGAGTGTAAATCAGCAGTAGTGGTACCACTGGGGTTGCAGCCATAACAACAAAGCAGCGCCTTCTTTGTGATCATGGTAAAATTAATTGAATTGACTGTCAGCTTCTCAGAGGCAGTGATGAAGGACTGCATGAACAACCTGGTTTTGATATTGGAAAGAAGCCAAAGTTTTAATAGATATGGAAAGTGAATTACCTTCTTCACCATGAGTGGACTCCTACAGGTCAGGGTTCAGACACATTAGTAAGGCAATAGGATAAAGCCTATGCTGAGACTACTTCTAGGGAGGTTTGGAGGATGTTTGTCAGTTGGATGTCACAGGCAGTCTTAGACTGACTTCATTTTAAAGTGATTGGAGAAACCGTACATCATCCATTTAGACATAGCAATCCCTTCTAATACATTTTAAAATAAGAAAAAAGAATCGGTTGTTTTTTTAAATCAAGCTTATTGTTTGTATGTGGCTTCCTTGTGTTGCCTTTGCTTTGTAAGGTATGTGGAATGCTAAAATTCACCCCCTTTTTAACAAAGTGTGGCCAAAAATAGCCTAGACACATGATACTGAAGCTGCTCTTGTGCTACCCATTTAAGTTATGTATCAAGTCTAAGTTTAATCAAGGCCACATTTTATTTATACATTTCATGCATTAAACTCATTTAAACTTTTAGTCAGATTTCATTAGGGGAAATACTACCGCGCACATCATGCAGTAGTAAAGCTAATGTGCTTCAGGAATTTGAAAGGATTTAGAGATCAGAGGGTCTGATTTCAAAATTTCTTTTTCTTTTTCTGCTTAGTGCTTGGAGCAGGTCTGTATGCTGCACATAGTTTGTTTCCTAGGACACTAATACAGTCAGCATGGTCTGTAGAAATGTGTAAACACAGACATTCTCTGTAATCAGTGCGCTTGGTGACTTAAGGCAAGATTATGTTTTTTTAGGAAACGCAATTTATGTTCAAGATTAAATTTCTCCTCCAGACCGATAACGTCTTGAGGTTGAATGAGATCATAAATATTGTGTCCTGACTTCTTGCTCTCCATCTTAGATCTTCATACCCTTTTTCAGTGTTTTAGGAAAGGGGAACTGAAAGAAATATATCTATAATTATTTACCTACACACAAATATAATCTATGAAGCTTGATAATGTGTAAATAATAATAATAAAAAAATCTAAAGTTATGGACAAGTACAATGACACTCCTAATCAAAATTATTGTTTCGCTCTGATTTCTTCCAAGATTAAGAAAAAAATCAGTCAATCAAACAAAAAACCCCCAGAGATAAGAAAACAGTACCATAGCCCTAACTCAATTTAACTATTGTTGTTTATCTGGTCTCTTTTGGTGAGGTTCTCCCTGATGATTGTTCATCCCACTGTTTATGAAGTTGAGGAAATTTCATGATATGTCTTTTATTTTAACTCAAATAGGGAAATACATGTATAATTCAGATTCATAAGGCAGATTCAATCATCTTTGCAACAAAACTAAAAAAAAAGAAAAGAAGAAAAATAAATAAAAAATAAAAAGACAAATAAATCTCTCCACCCTCTGCTTTTTCAGGCAGCTCAATTGGACTTTATTGTAGTGTGGGACTTTTTCCCTTCTGGTGCAATTTCACCATAGTCCTCAAGAATGGAATTTTGCCATTCTCGTATGCATTGTATCTTACAGTGCTGAAAAGCCAGTACATGACAAAGCTCTAGTGACCCAGGGCATATTTGAACTTGTGATCTGGAGATGAAAGGCTTCATATTCAATTCCCAGTCCCATGACTCATCCAGTTCCCCAGCATAATTTTGGTTTGGGAAAGAAGTTTTTGAATTACGAGTGTGTAAAAAGCTTTCCAACAGAATTGCAATTTAAAAACAGAATGGCCTGATTTACAGACATGTTGAACCCTCAGGGTCCTACTGAATTAAGAGTATGCAACAGTTGGAAAAGCAGACCTTACTTAGCACCTGTCTTCAAAACACCACACAAAAGGTAAACACATTGCTGTAGCATCTATAGATCATGATCCCAGATGCAGTTATGAGGCCAGACTTGGAAAAGAGCGGCTTCTATAGCATCATTCCTTCTCTCCTCAGCCTGTGAGGAAACCACTACAAAGAAACTTTTGAAAACTCTGGACATGTGGTGTGTCCTGAAGGGCTAACGAGACCAGGAGCTCTGCTTTTTGAAATCAGAGAGGGTAATTACATCCCTGATCTCTGATCATATCCCTTTTTGCCCCCATGTCTTTCTAGGAAAAACTATTTCTCTCTCTTTTAACAGCAACTCTTATGGTAAAAGTCTGTTTTCCCCCTAGCTCAAGTATTTTTTTTCTCTGTCAGAAAGTTTATTGGCAACATGGACTCAGACAATCAGATGATGTGTGAGGAAACTTAGAGCTGCACAAATGAAATGAAGTCTCCCCTGTTATGTGTGTTACATTGGTTCAGGTCTGAAGCCAAACACCTTAGTGGTACCCACATTATACACGACAGCTCACCCTCAGGCACTCACATTCATGCTCAGATCTGCCTCCTATTATTTAACATACTCAAATCCTGCCTACCTTAGCAGTATGAACACAGCTTGTGAGAGCAATGTGCTATGGTTAACTCAAAGCCCTTGTTCATGCATAGCCAACAGAAGCAATGTAGTTGTTCTTGTAGGTCTTAAATAACCTCTTAGCAGTTGAACTCTACTTTTACTAGATAGTCATACCGACCATTATTCCTCACAGAAGAATTTTTGGAATGTGAAAGCTAAGGTAAAAATATTTTTAACAAAAGTATTCAGAAGTGATGTTGCCAAGACAAAGAAACCAGCAGATCAGAGAAGTGGCAAAATGACTTGTTTGAGAGATCTCTGTTAACCAGAATCTTTATGAGCTCCTCTCATTTTTGCATTTTAAGCATTTTAAGCACTAATTATAGTGATCTTGTGTATCAAAAGAAGCTTTCCTGCTAAAATGAAAAATAAATTACTTTCTGGCTTGAGCTAGGTAAAATATGCCTCATCAGAATATGGATTAATGAATAGAGACATTATAACTACTGTAGGAAGTTCAGTGGAAACTCTTTGCTGATGTTACTGGCCCTGTTTGGTGGAAATGGATATGTAATTAAACTTTAATGTAGACTACAAAAGAGATAATCAATGATGCATACAAACAAATAACACAGCTATAGTAGTCACTATGATTTTATGCAGTCATGCCTCTCCCTCACTGCCTTTAAGATGGTACAAGATGATCGTATTGATTTCACACATATTATCTGTCTTCTTGCTAAACAAAAGACAGCATAGTATCCTCTAAGGAACTGGAAAATTCTCCCCATATGAATATGAAAGTAGATAGATAAAGTTTTTCAACAGATGGCTTACAAAAGCAGCTTGAAAATAGAAAGATTTGACAGATCTTGTTGCTAGCCTTAGTTGCAGAGCAATTACATATTTGGGAATAATTACTGGGGAAGGTAGAAAGTACTACTGTTTGACCAGGTTTGGGTGCAGGAGATTTAGATTTATGCAGAAGTTTTGGTTAACCGGGGTTTCTGAATGCTGGAATTAAGTTTGCTTCTTTTCAGGTTGAAACCAAATATAATTGCTAGGTTTACCAAAGTTTTAGAGAAAATGATTATTCCTTCCCATAGTTCTTGGAGAAGGAAACAGTTCATTGTGTTCAAACACCACTACTAATAAAAGTGGAAACCATAAAGTACTTTGGGATGAAACCGGTCTATGATTTTGCTTTAAGCAGAC
Organism: Thinocorus orbignyianus; assembly: GCA_013400375.1. NCBI lineage: Eukaryota > Metazoa > Chordata > Aves > Ciconiiformes > Thinocoridae > Thinocorus > Thinocorus orbignyianus. Next base: position 261,360 of record VXBW01006077.1, on the reverse strand, counting down.
ATCCCAAGGGACAAGAGTTTCTTGTGGAGTTGTATTTTGCAGATCAAGCAGTTTACACGACTTCAATGCACTTTGCATTTCAAAAAACGAGGTGTAGGCATAATAAATAATTTTAAAAGCTGGAGTGTTTCTTTCTTCCACTGGGTGTCACCGTAAGGCAACAACACTGTGGAAATCTCAGCTAATAGTCTGTTAGATCAGAGATTTCGAATTCACTCCAGAAGGCTGCAGTGGGATAATGGTACTTGCTAACCACTGAAGAAAGCCCCCTCCTAGCTCTGAGGTCAATAGAAAGGTGCCTACACCCAGGTGAATATTAAAGCTGGCCTGAAGGTACTCACCAGAAAAACCCTCCCAAAACAAACAAACAAACAAAAATGACCAACAGACTGATTCTGTGAAAACCATAAGTGGATTTTAAGATTCATTATTGGTGTTCATGAAAGGATTAAATGAAAGAACATTCATGAAAGACTTCAAATTTTATTGAATTGTGTCATTTGGGTAGAGGATGGGGCTTAACCACTGCTGGAACGCTTGCTGTAGGGAAGAGCACTTCACCCCATTTCAGAGAAAATTTATCATAGTTTCACCTATCCATATAATTTCAACCTTCCCCTTTCCATTAAAACACTTATTCCCAGCTGCCAGTCATCCATCACGGAGCAACAACTTAGGGGTGACTCACGGGCAGAAATCTCAGTGTTACTCGTGTCACTTGCAATGGCTACAGCTGGATCTGATTGCCACCTGAGCGGCCTGTGGCTACGTCTTAGAGAAAAAAGAAATATTTGAAAGGACGGCAGCCAATAACAATTTTTTAAAAAATGTTTTCCCACAAACTGTATTCTTTAAGGGATAATTCCAGAAACCTTCCTCCCCAAGCTCAACCAGCTCCTTCCAGTATTTACTTAGCTTTTATGTCTCTTCCTTTTTCACACAATAATACTTAAAGTCATTATCAATAGTATAGACACTTTTTCATTCTATTGGTTAAAATTTTTACTATTCTGAATGCTTATCAACAATTCCTCCAGTGTACATTACGGGGAAAAAAAAAAAAAAAAAAAAAAAAAAAAAGAGAATTTTTTTGAGACTTTCTCTGTATTTGAATTCTGGCCAGACTGAAATTACAAAATGCATCTGTGGTTTGCATCTTTGCTGCACAATTTTGGTCAGATTAGGAAATCCAGAAATAGGAAAAAGTAATGAAAACATAAATCTGATGGTTGGCCCATCCATTCCATATTAGCACTGCACTTGCTTTTTTTGCTGTTGATACTGAAGGTGAATAAAATGTAAAAGATTAAGGCTACAAAACTAAAATAGATTTGTACATTCCAGATGTGTTCACATAGACTGGCAGTAAAGTAGGCAATATTTCTTTGCTAGTTATCAACACTTGAATGCAAATATAACACTTTCTATGAAGCCTCAGACTTTTTTCAGCCCACCAACTCTTTTTTTCCCATTAGGGCCAGGCAATGAGTTCTATTTCTGCAAACAGAAGGAGACATTTTGTGAAAAATGTTGACTTTTCATCTCAATGTGAATAAAACAGACTAGAAAAATCAAGAAAAGAGAAAAAAAAAAAAAAAGAAGAATAAAAGAAGGGTTGTACTGGAAATTGCAGTAACCCTCACTAGGCCAGGACTCCTACTTGAAATATCTGAGACTGAATATCTGTTCTGAAATTGGTCCCCTTCCCCTCCAGTCTCCAAAGTGAAGCCCAATACATGTTTTCTTGGGGTTTTGTATATAGCCTGGGCCTACATTCTGCGGCTTTGAAAAGCATTTTTGTGTATATGTCCTAGGGAATGGCCAAACAGGACTGCTGGTCTTCAGCATCAATAATGTGGTGCAGAGAGGATTCCACTTTCCCAACGAATTCTTTAGTTTATGCTGAGACTTTGCTCATTAATCATCTGCAGGAATAAATTTGTATTACTCTAAGTAAAATTATGAGTTGGTTTTTGTCCCCCTGTACTGATGAAGAATAAGTTTGACCAGTTTGAAAGATGAGATGACGACCCTTACAGTTTCTTTGAAAGGATCCTAATCCTCTGCATGAACTAAAACAGTTATAAGGGTATCAGGTTACTCTGCTATCAGACTTTTTATAGTCGGGGTTGAGCAAAATCCAGGGAACCTTATAATCAGCACAAGCTTTACTTGAACAATTCTTCTGGAAACTTCAACCCATCTTGATTTTGTTGTATTTGAAATTCAAATAGTTTAGAATAAATGTGTTGTCAGGAGTATCATCAGCAGGTCACTGCTTGAAATTTGCAAGCGTTGGGACTTACATTCTACGGGTCTGATGTTTCAGTTAGTTAAAAATCCAGTGACCTCAAAAATACCATGCAATCCATTCTAATGACAAGAAAATGTGAGCACTAAGTTCCAAGTAACCCTGGACTAAAAAGGGGTTGTGGGAATTTTCCTTAGGTTAGCATGAAGTCAGAGCGTAAATTGTGCTAAGCGGAGCAAAAAGTAGAGAAAAATTAGTTTGCAAGGAAGGAATATATTGCTAATACCAGGGTATTCTTTCAAAGAATAAAATAACTGTTCAATTTTTGAAGATCTTCTGGTGTTTTTCCACTCTATGAAAATGATTTGAGTAGTGCCACATGAAAAGAAAGAAACGACAAGTACAGGATGCAAGTTAGATCTGAGTTTTTCTTAGACTTCAGTGAAAACCCACTTTCCAGATTAAAGGGATAGAAGTCTCTATCAGTCCTCAGCTTCAGATAGACAACAATGTTACTATATGCCCTGTGCCAACTGTTTGGCATCAATCTCGAGAACACTGTCTCATTTTTATTTGATCTTTGTGCATGCCTATGGCCTGCCCCTCAAAGTCACTTTCTAAACATACTATTTTAGATGACTGGCCACACTACACTTCTTGTAAATGTTTTCAATGTCAGACAGTGAGTTTTGTTTTCAATTCAAGGCTTCTGGAATCCTGTAACTTTAATATCTCTGAGCAGAAGCTTAAAACTGTTTTTTGTAACACTACTCAGTGTTCTGCCTTGAAAACTTCTGCCAGCTCATAAGAAGAATGAATTAGACTATTAAGCATTTTAGATTTGACACAAAACCCTAGCTTCAATAGCCAGTTGTTGAATAATTTAACTCACTTAATATAACATAGATGTATTTGAATGCATTTGAAAACAAAGATAGGAAGTTTTGATATTAAAGCTGAAACCTCCTAACTTTCATAGAAGACAGTAAAGCTTGAGACATATTATTTCCTGCAATTCCCATGACACCACAAGCAGCATCACACATCAGAGTAATGTGTTCTTTTGACTGAAATGAGGGGCACGTGTCAGTAACTTTATCTGATTCTAGGACCTCGATCAGACATTTTCTGCTGGTGAAGTCAATGGTAATGTTTCTTCGGATTTCTGTGAAGCCATTTTATGAGTAATATTTGACCTTTGTCCTAGTGCAGAACTGTTCCACAAGGTTCTCGCCTTTATTCTTCAAGCTACCAAATTCAGTATTCCTCACCTCAAAGATGCAAAAAACCTGCCCTGGTTTGAGCTGAAACAGAACTAATTTTCTGTTCAGTAAGTTTACTTTTCAACTGGGCCTCTTCTAACTAACTAACCTCTCAAATTTACAACATATTGTTCAGAAAACTGTTTGGTCTCACAGTGATAAAACCTGATTATACCAAGGAATAGTATGCAGAGAGAACCTTGCTTATACTTACTGCTAGAACAACCAAGGCCAGGTAACATCGTTATTTGCCCCTTTGGAGGGTTGGAAGCAGAGAAGCGTAGAGGGGTCACACCTGTATGAGCTGACAAACAGTGTATTCTATCCCATCTGCATCCCACTCTTCTTCCTCACCTAGTTCATGAGAAATTGTAAACTTCAAGCAAGGACTTATAGGTAAGAAAAGTCTGGCTAAAGCTGCCTTTTGGTTTTTCAGAGGGCTGGAGCACCTCTCCTATGAGGACAGGCTGAAAGAGTTGGAGCTACTCAGCCTGGAGAAGAGAAGGCTCCTGGGAGATTTTATAGCAGCCTTCCAGTACCTAAAAGAGGCCCACAGGAAAGATGGGAAGGGACACTTTATCAGGCAGTGTAACAAAAGGATGATGGGTAACAGTTTTAAACTGAAAGAGGGGAGATTTAAATTAGATATGAGGAAGAAATTCTTTACTGTGAGAGTGGAGAGGCACTGGAACAGGCTGCCCAGGGAAGCTGTGGATGCCTCATCCCTGGAAGTGTTCAAGGCCAGGCTGGATGGGGTTTTGAGCAACCTGGTCTGGTAGGAGGTGTCTCTGGCCATGGCAGGAGGGGTTGGAACAAGATGGTCTTTAAGGTTCCTTCCATCTCAAACCATTCTATGATTCTGCAATTCAGCTTATGGTCACCTGATGCTAAGAGATCCGGCTGCCAAATAAGCAATGAAAGCGGCCAAGGGTGTCCTCTCTGAAGTTGGAAATTCATTATTCATAAACTATTTTTACCCTAGCTTTCTGACTTTTGGTAGTGATCTTTGCTTGACCATAGCTGGGTGGTATGACCCAGTTACAGGAAGTTTTCAGCTTGCTGGTCATGTAACAGTGAAAAGAGGATGACCAGCCACAGGTGAATGTATGTACCAGTTATTTCATTGCTTCCTTCATTTCTCTTTCACTTCCTTGTAAGCACTGATTCCTTGTGGTCACCCATAGTCATATGTTATATAGTAACTTCTTTCTGGAGGACCATTTGCAGCATTTTTATTTTCATTGTCAAAAAATTCTTCCTCTATCTCATGAAAGCAGTTGTTTCCACCTTGTACTAAGCATACATGTTCTTTATCTTTTTTACCATAATCTTTCACTGGTCTTCAAGGCTAACCACATTGCACAGATAGTGAATATTCTGATCGATAATCTCTGAAGAATGATGGCTGCCATGTATGGAGACAAGCAACCCCAAGGTTTTGCCTTCACTGTAGCAGCTGACAAAATTTAGATGCTGTGGATATCTAGGGAAATTAGTATCAGGTGTTTGGGGCCTTTTAACAGAATAGTGTATCTCTGGACTTCATAGCCCTGCCAAGCCACATATCTTGCCAGCAAGTTTGCTTCATTTGAACCATGTCAAAAATACTTTCACATAAAGTGTAATGAAAACAGTTGACCATGATATAAAAGGCTCTAAGAGAGGTCATATCCCAAATATTTGTACCATGCTGTTAGGCTAAAAGCAGACTGGTCAAAGAATTTTCAGTCAGAAAATGAAAACTTTGTTTAGCTATAAATTTCTTAGTAGCTGTTTGCCACATGACTGGAAAGAGATAAAAGCACACTCAATGAGGGGTAACAGAACACCTTGTTCTGATGTTCACTCACTCCTCTTTCTCTTTAATGTTTTTGATTTAGCAAGACGTTTAGGTCCATGGGTCAGTGCTTTGCTGAGCTGAAGCCTGTATTTCTGATAATGACAACGCACTCCACAAGCTAAAGAAAGCAATTGCATGTACAACCTGGACTCTGGCATTGAGGGCAGCTCCACAGTTTCTCAGCAACATCATTACTTACCGATATGTTCACAATCACTGTCACCATAAGACCAAGAGGAAAATAATAACTTTGTATGCACATGTCATTCAGAAAGCTCAAAGGAATAAAAATTCAGACAGCTTCTACAGCTAAGTGGAAACTCAGAGCTGCACTGACAAAACCGAAAACTCCTCTTGCTTAAAAAATCTGGCCTGATTTCTTGGCTCTGAGTTACTGCCCATAAAATGCAACTCCAAATTCAGGCCCCTGTTTTCTAAAAGAGGCACCAAAATGGCTCCTAGATGACTTGATTCACTCGAAAGAGCTAAGCATGCTGACCACCTCCAGCTAGCAGCCCACATCTGCATGGGTGGCGAGGTTTGTCACATCGATGCTGAGCTGTGCTCCTCCTGCACGTTGGAACACAGCACCATCTAGCGAGCCACAGTAAACAGACTCACCCAGACTGTGGTCTAAAAAACCAGTATAAATTATAAAAATTTAAAACAGATCTAAGTAAAGTCTCCCTTCCTGCAGAAAAGGAAAGCTTGTTCATGGAAGATTGACCTTTATTTTTACTCCCAGTAAAAATCTCCCAATATCTTGAACTTATTAAATTTAATGATCAATCTGCACTTAGTCAATTAACTTGCAACAAAAGCTTGACACACTGTTATTATTCATTTAGTCATACGCTATTACAATCAAATGTACTTTTTCAAAGAGTAATAATATCCTCCTGAGGAGTTCAGCATATTTTCACCTTATGAAGAGAACAAGAAGAGTGGATTTGGCTGTCTGAAACGCCACCACTACTATACCTGACCTGGTCCAATGATCTGTTTGCACAAACGTAACAAGACAGATTAAAATCATGCCCTGTATGTTTAATATGCTATATCACTGTGCTCCCTCACTATGGCAACAAAAGCTCAAATTTTTCTGTGCAATTTGCTTTGCTGTACTGGAAGCTATCTGTAAGATGGTATCTAATTCCATATCTGTACTTCGCCTCTCCTGTTATCTGTGTTGCCCTCCTGACATTTACCTTAGTAAGTCCTCAGTATCTTTCTCTTAGCCTTGTATATATGCTTTTTTCCATGTCACTTTTGCCAGTCTTTGAAAATCTATACATGCTAAGCACTATCATTTGGCTTCAATAGCTTCTTAAAACAATACCCCCTTGAGAACCTTCTCAACAAGGAATCAATTATTTGAAACAGAACAATGCCAATCAGCTTTGAGACTGGCCATCCACAATTAGTGGTATACTCAGCATGCTTTTCAAGAAAACCATGTAATACTTTCAAAAGTAGACAATCTTAAAAAACCCAGAACAAAACACAACAACAAAACAGGACAAAATTTAGCCTCAGATTCAGGCACTGTTTTTTTTGGTTTGTTTTGTTTTTGTTTTCATTTGGGTTTTTTTGCTTGTTTGTTTTGCTTCATTGTTCGCATGAGAAATTGTTTAGGACAATCCAATCTTTTAAAAACACAATTCTGTGATGAGCCTCCTTGTTGGCAGTACATTTGATGAATTACAAATGAGAGGGATTTAGAGACAACATTTCATTATGTGAATCTAGGAGTACCTGACAAATAAACTTACAGGTTGATTAGAAAAGAAATAGCATGCACAGTTCTCTAATTTACATGAGAGAATGTGGATCAAAACCTCTAGGATAATTTGCAAATTGCTCCATTATTGCAAGAGGTAAACCAGTAGATTTTCTTGGAGGAGGTTTTAATTTAAAAAAAAAAAATGAACTTGAGAGATCTCCACATCTCTACTGAAATCTTAGTCCAGGAATTACTTGGTTTTTGGAGGTACCCTTTCTACCAAAACTAGAATTTGGCCCTCTCAGGAATCTAACTGTACAGTGAAAGACTCTCCATAAGTCTGGGTGTACAGGCACAGGAGGGAGTGCAAGATTCTGACAGTATCCCATTAGTGTTGTTATTGGCAAACTCCAGAACACTTCTATAGGTTTATAGAAAATAAATTATTCTTATACAAGTGAGATGCAACAACAACCCTATTCGTTTGCTAGAATAGGACATTATAACTTTTTTTCAAAGCCTGCAATGTTGATATAGAGACATTGCTATCTTCTATCTATCTAGACGTATCTACCTTCAAACAACAAACTCATGTATGTTGTTCTTTGTGGAATGTAATCTATGTAAGGGTTATGAAGGGTTATTATATGTCTGAATATTCTGTAAATATGTTATTTTTCACCTTTAAAAACAGTTTGGCTATTTTTCTGGTATTTCTGAACATCTGGAGACATTTTAGACTCCTGGATGTATCAGGTTTGCGTCAGCTGTGTTCTTTGATGGATAAGTCTGTATTTTTTTCAGGTATGTTTCAGTCACTAAAACAGAAGCCCTAAACTAAAATTCTTTTGTAAAACAGAAAAATTACCAAACTTATGACTTACTAATCAAATAATAATAATAAGAAGAATAAAAATAGTGTTTATACATAATTGGGAGGAATTTATTTTTCTTAGCTTTTTTTTTGTGTCCTTGAATGTGGGCCAGTAAATGTGATGTTATCAAAGTTCTACAACAATAATGGCTTCGTAACACCAGGCCACATAGTAATAAATAGAGGGAGTCAGAGAACTGCTCTGTGAGACCAAATGAACTTCTGAGGAAACAAAGCATGATTTGGCTGTACTTTGATCCAATTTAGTAGCTCTGACACTCACAGAATCACACAGAGTGAGCTCAGAAAAAGTGCTGTTGCTCTTCTAATGTGCTTTCTGCAGATCTAGACTCATTCCCTAACACATTCTTTTAATACGACTAGGCACCGATTCACTGATTCATTGATATCTGTTCCCTTACTACGATGCTTGCCTATAACTATCCTCTTTTCTTATCCTTTTTCCTTTTTTTTTTCTTTTTTTTTTCTTTTCTTCTTTTTACTTCTAGGTGTTAGTATAGCAACACAATAATGGCTAAAATATCCTCTTATTAAATGCAGATAGAAAGATAAAAGTGATGAGAAAAGCCAGGTTAATGGCTATGTTTAAAACTGTTTTCCTACATTTTAGAGTCTGAGGTCAGATTCTAGTCAGATACTGATGTCTGAAATCAGTTTACATACAAAACTGAAGACTGCAATGAACAGTCATTACATTATCCTGGAGAATTTTTGTGTGGCTTGACCCACTTTCCCCCCAGTATCTCCTGTACAGTCTGATGATGTCTATAATACGAGGTGATGTACTTTTCCTCTTGATGAGATGCATGCATTTTACCATTGTAAAGTCAACATTTACTTTCACATGACGTTATACTCAAGTTGTGTATACATTAGCAAGCAATGCAGCACACTAGGAGTGGATCTGTAACGTATTTTGGAGGTATTTATTTCAAATTAGCTCTAGTCTACCATGGAATATTAGACTACAAGCTTAATAATAATTGGAGCACATCAGATGTGGTGCAGAAGGGTATCTTTAATTTAATAGGGAAGGAATCCACTGATCACATTGAGGATGATTCAGAATGTGAGCCCAAGGCACAGTAACCGGTAATACCCGGGAGGTTCATTTTAGAAACACACTGATCTGAACTAGAATGCTAATATCCTCAGAAATATCTTGAGTCTTTCTAGTTAATTCTTATTCTAAGCGTGTGAGGAAGGTGCATTTATTTCATAACTACTTGCAATGGGAAATACTGATAAATATTCTGTTATGCCCTTCATCAAACTTCTTTGTATAACTGATGATAGATAATGCAGAGGATGAAAGAAAAATATTCCAAAATGGATTTTGTTGAGCAGGACCTAAGCAGCAGACTTGTAATCCAAATTAGGGAAGAAATAAAACTCTTTAGTAAAGAGGGAATTCCGCAAACGCTACTGAAATGGTAATTTATTTCAGGTATACTGTCATTGTATGCTTTCCAAAAATACAGAACTTAGTTTCTAACTGAAACATATCCATTGCAACTCTAAATAAAATCTTTTGTCTCAACTAGATGCAATAAACAGGACCTAAATATCGTATTTACAATAACACATTTTGGATCTACTCAGTTTTCAACTCAGTGATGTTGAAAGCGTTGAACTTATTTAAATTTGTGCAGAATATTAAATGGACAGGAAAACTGGACCTAAATAAGTTTTACACCTTCATTTTTTAAGTATTTACATCCCAGATTTAATTCTTTGAGGGGTGTGAATACCAATAGATATGAATAGTACTTTTCTTTTTCCCTTTTCAAAAGTAACTTTTCCTTCAAATCCATACACAACAGCTTTACATTCCACATCACAGCACATAAAACACAGCGCTTTAGAGTATCCATATCAGATAAGCTTTTTCATCAGAGGATTAAATTCTTTATAGGAAATGTAGAAATGATCTTTGCATTTCACACTTATTATGAAATCAGAAAAATGTATAAGAAAGAATGTTCCACCTGCTGCCTTGAAAAGAGGCTGCTTTCCATGTGGTACACCCCAGCAATAAGTTGAGGAAATATTATGTTGACAGAGCTTGAGTAAAGAAGAAAATGAGCATTGTTCTTCAACAGCTCTCAAATTCAGCTTTGGCAGCAGAGTAAGCAGCTACAATCTGATGGCACCTTGTGTAAGTGAATTTACAAGATGTCATTTTTAGGGATCATTTTTCTGCTATAAAGCACATATGGCAAGTAAGCATTTTAGGAAGAAAAATTATGATTATTTTTATGTGTAGCTCTTACGCTTTCTCTGACAAAATAATTTTCATTAGCTTTAACTTCTCTCCTTTTGGAAACATATTCAAAGGTCATAACTGTCATAAGTGGTCTTTGTGGAAGTGATACGGGAATACCTCTACTACAAGTTCTAATAGGATAGCTACTTCCAAAGCCTGTCAAATGGATAAATACCTTGTCTTCTGTCTTCTTTTTTTCTTTTTCTTTTTCATCCAACAACCAAACAACATTAATAATATTTAGCACTGAAAATTACAAAACAGCTTGATTATTTTCAATAATGAGAACTCTTATTTAGTATACTTTTAAAATATGGAAATCTGTACTAGTAACATTGGTAAATAGTTTTTCAGGGTATCTGAGAGGATGTGGTAACAGAGTAGTTCATGGATCCATTTCTTTACCTTTTCTTTGTATAGAGCTGGGAATAGTAGTTACATTGATCAGCAAAAAAATTCTGGGAGCTTTTGACTTGTTTTTGTTGCTAGGGAAACCATTTCCCTGGCATCAGTGCATCCAGCAGGTCTGTCTTACTTTCCTGTGAGCTGTAACAGAGGCAGCATTGTGGAATAGCGTTGGGGGGCAAAAAACCCACAGAGATAAACAAGGAGAAAAAGATCAACAAAAGTAGCTGAAAGTTAATACAGGGATATCACCTAGTTGAATTGAATTAACTCTTGTTTCTGTGTGGGTCAGCTAGGGAGCTCTGAGTACAGATCACGATTTAAGGCTCCAACAGCAAAAAAGCCAAAGAGGAACAGAAGTCTCCACATCAAGAAACCCCCAGCTACAACCCCCTGCCCTCCCTGCCCCCACAAAAAACCCCAAAGAAACAAAATCAAGAGAAAAAAGTAGAACCATGTAGTCAAAATACAAAACGTGAAGGCAGAGATGTTGGGTTTGTACTCATACCACTATTAAAATGGTAATCTTATTTCAGATAGAGTCCTTTCTCTACTGCTCCCATCACATAATTTAGCTGATGCTATGTCAGATTGGGGTATTACATAAGAATGTAGCAATTATGTGCATTTAATAGCATAAATGAACTTTTTGCTGGTGTTTCTGCAGCTATAATTTAATTCTTACTTCACTTCTGAATTTTATATCACAAAAACAAGTATGGGGAATGAGGAGACAGGTAAGTGACTCTGCTATTCACTCTTTTCCTGGCTGACTGTACAATGCTTCAGCTGTTTCCTTTTCCAGCACTGTTCCTTGCAAATAACTTAAACCCTGCTAAAAATGAAGTGAGCGACAAGCAGGATACACCAAACACCACATTTGGCAGAAAGCTGGGTGATACATGAAAACCTGTCAAAGAAGTTATATTAGTAAAACCGAAGAAAACCCCAAGTGGCAAAATGGTTCCTCCAGGACATAGTAATGGTATACACTCTCTTAAAAAACAAAAAACAAACCAAAAAGAAAAAAAGAAAAAGAAAAATTCTCTAAGACAGTGGTATGATTCCAGGCAAGAGAAGTAGTAAAACCATCATTGTCACCTTACAAATTTACAACAGTCTACCACGTCTGAAGTCTGTTAATAGTCTCTGTACCATTTCTTGTTCAAAAGTCAGGCACAAAACCCTGCCATCACAGCTAGGACTATTTGTATTCTTAAACAGAAAGTTTCAAAACCTATTGTTGGTATGGAAGCAAGGACACTGAAGCTGGTGCCTTTGGCAAATGAAGCAAGGAGACCTATTCCCAACTAATTTACTCAGTCCTTTCCCTATTTCTGCACATAAACCAGGTATATTTGATTATTTTTATGATTATGAGCATGTACTGGTAGATATCATCAAGACATGGACACATTTACCTGTTGACTGTCAGGAGCTGCAAGAGAAAGGCTGCTCCACAGGGAAGGCGAACTGGGAGCCAAAGGTGCCCCCAGCATAGCTAGATGGTAGTCCCCCTGACCAGCTGTACCTGTGAGAGCTCTCAGGACCCTGACAAGAACTTATTGTAGAATGATTTGGAAAGCTTTTATCTATTCTGTCAACATGGGTGGATAATTAAACCGTGTCTTGGATGTTGCTGGAAAATACTTCACAGCTAACCATGATAACATGACTTCAGCACAAGAATTTAAATACACGTTTATCCCAGTGTAGGTTCACAAAAGAACTTTGTGGTTTGTCCTCACTAATAGAGGATACAAAGGGACCTTGGGGATTTCTGTTCCATATGTGAACCTAAGAGTAATCGTGAACTTGACAATCACTGTGACTTGAGGAGAGTAGAAGACACGGCAATATTAAGCATGCTATCACAAACCTGCATGCTCAGGGGTGCTATACCATATGACAATGAGGTCCACTCCACTGTGAAGTATGTATCAATAAATAAGGCCAGGGAAAATAGTAACAACCCTTCAAAAGTAATAATTATACAATCGAAGACTTTCCCTTTCATTTAGTTTTTGGCCTTTCTCTGTACTTCCTTTTCCATAACAGGAAACATAAAAATGGGCAAATTAATCTTAGAGCAAGCCGTGCTGTACAATAAATTGAAAGAACTGGAAACTGTCAGAAAACAAAATATGTTGCCGATATGGTGTTCTCATATAACGGAGGACAGCTCACCTTTTGAAAGTAGTTTACAGTTACTTTAGAATCACTTATCTTTTTTTTTTTTTTAGGGAATACATGCTATAGACGTATAGTTCTGGAACGTATGAGGAGTTTAAATAAGAGTCGATACCTAAACATCACACCACCGCAAACATTGAAATGTGTCCACTGTGAGCTTGCAGCACCTACAGGAGCTAATCAATGTCTTGGACTTAGATGATCCCTAATTTAATAAAATACACCTTCTGTAACAAATAAATATTTAATTTTATTTTATTCTTTAATTTTTGATATGTCTTTCCTTTCATGGGCTTTATCCAAAGCAAACTTGCAACATCTTTTTTTGTTCTGGGTTTGTGTAAAGAGATAATAAGGATTTTCTCACACTTTGCATAAATTCAAATACAGAGCAAAGTGCTGGAGTTGTAAGTCTGCAGTAGTATTATTGCTCTACAGCAGTTAGAGAAGTGAGCTCTTTTAAGTAAAGAAAAGGCTTTAACCTGAGAAAATAATCTGTATGAAAGAAAGAAAATCCATGGTCACAAAGATCTCTAATGCTCATTTCTTAGGGATTATGAAAAACTCAGAAAACGTGTCTAAAAATAAGTGGCACCATTTAGAAAGAAAACCCAAGGCATTTTATATTTCTGCAATGCTGTAACAATTCAGGTAAGTGTATTTCATTTAGCCTTCTGTTTATCAGCAATCAGCTTACGTTTCTGGTGTCTGGTGTACTTATTTGGACCGGTGTGCTGAGCATTTTTTACATTGCAGATAGACAATGTAGCACTTATCTTCAGAATAGAAGTTTTTATAAGAAAATTAAAAATGTGTAAGGCAGTAATTTCTTTACCTGTCATATGAGAATGGGAATAGGCTTAGCGAGAAACAAAAGGCTTGCTGTTGAAGACATTGTACGCTTTTGCTTCCAACTAAAAAAATCCTGGTATCTCTTTCATGCCACCAACTCTCAGTAATCAAAGAACATTTCAAGAAGCACAGAACAGAGATTTTTTTTTTCATATGGGTGGATTTGTTTAGAAGATTTTTGCTCTATATTCCAAAGCACTTCTCTATTCTTTGAAAGTCTGCAAGGTTTAACTGAGGGACTCAGTTAAAGAGAATGGATTTTAATTTAAAGAAATGAAAAAAAAAGAAACAAAAAAATCCTAAGGATTTGATCTTTAATTTACAGTTCTGTTCACTTTCTTAAAATGTCACTGGAGTCCTCATGAATCAAACTATGAAATTCTGGACTGAAAATACGAAAATGTCGCCATCAATGACATGTCCATTCCCCCACAACTTTCAGTTCAAAATGTAAGACAATTTGTCTTGGCAAATATGGTACCAACAAAAAACTGGTAGAAGGTTTTTGTTGCATTCCTTCCCTGCATCTATTCAGTTTGGTAATTTGTCTAGGTTAGATTGAGTAGTTAGGGATATTTTTTATTTTTGCAAAGAAAATCACAGACACACTGAACTACACAATCAGAAAACATTTAATGACCCCTGAACTATTTTCCAGCTTTTGAATACTCTTATTTCTTCATTTCTCTCATTCTTTTTTGAAGTAGTTGAATACGGAAGATAGACAAAGAATATACAAATAATTCCAAGTAATGTTCATAAGAAATTCACAAAGGCATGAACGAGAATTTAATTAGTAAAATTCAGATTTTATTGCAGACAATTTGTACACAGGAAAAAGAATTAAAAAAGAAATGGTCTCATGAAAAATCCTGACTCTTTGAAAACAAATGGAAAGTTTTGCAATTGGTGTCAGGGAGGGAATCTGAGAACTCTTTCCAGCTGAAGTACAGGAGGCATGAATCTTCTGCTGTTGATGTATATTTCTGGACATACCTAAATCAACCTTCAGTACCCCTACAAAGGATCTTCAGGTCATGACATACTGCAAAACAAATCTTACAAACTCCAAAATGTAAGCAATCTCTAGATAAGTATCTTCCCATTTCTACCTACTATTCATACTGCCCCAAAGTGAGCCAGAGTGGTAAACTGGTCACGGTAGCAGTTAACTGCAGGACAAGAAATCTATTTTCATTTGAGTTACTCCTGAATTCCGCTTGACGAAAAGCACAGCATCAGCCTCAGAATAGTGAAGAAATGCAGCCATAATTCACAGGATTACCAAGGACATTTCGTAAAGCTAGTGTTCCTAAAGCTGGGCATTAGATTGGAGAGCTTCAGTAATAGATATAAAGTGGCAGTTTGAGGGTGAAGAATCTTATACTCTTTATATCCTTCCTGAAGTGTCACTGTTGAAGATTATGCTGAGCTAGATGGGCTGTAGGCTTGAAGTAGCCTTGATATCTGTGATCCTCATCTACAAACTCTTTGCTACCTCATCAGAAGATAGAGAGTGAAACTTGTTAAGTTCTTACTTGTTTGTGTTTCTGTACATTGTATCGAAGTGGCACTTTTCAAAGAGTAATTGCAGAAGCAGGAAGTTCTTGCTGTCTTCTGACACCAGTATATGTTGGCAAATATTGCTTCAAAGAGTGTGCAGAGATGGAAGCTTTACCACAACTACAGGGAGATCAAAACTGAAGAATGGAGGTGGGGGGAAAAAAAAAAAAAGAAAAAGAAAAAGAAAAAGAATAAAAAAACAGCTACAGACAATATAAAACACACAATACCATGGGAGAGGAGCTTTGAACACAAAGGAGTCTTACAGTGAATTGCCCTTTCACAACAGGGTGGTCCCAGTGGGATGGAAAGTTAGCAATCTAAACTATATGTTACTATAAAAATGGCTCAAGCTTTAAATAAGGTGTTGTCTTAGTCATCAGTTAAGTCACAAACCCACTAAGTAAACTAATTGATGTCTTTGTCAAATAGGAACTTAATCATAAAGCTTTAATCTTGGCAATATCTCTTGAAAAGAAACTTTAAACTGTGACCAGAAGTGTGTATGTTCTTATCCTTCCCACTTACTAATAACACTTCCCTTGCTTAAGCAGTTTCCTTTTCTTAAGCAATTTGCACATTTGACCTTTTATCCACTTTTGAATACACTTGAGAAACATATACATTTATTTGAGGTTGTTCCAAAACTTCTGGAAGTCTTTCCACTAGTATATTATCAGTTTAGCAGGGAGTCAAGTAAAAATGATTACCAGATTTCTAATGGGAGATAAAATAAAGAACAATAGTAACTAACCTACCCACATAGGTATAGAAATGCTTTTTTTGTGTTGAATTTATCTCAACTCTAAAAAGACTTCATAAATAGATCATCATTTTGTGACTTATATACGGTAAGTGAAATATAGCCTTGACAGTATCCATTATCTTTGTCCTCTACCACTTTTTTCTATCCTTTGCTCTTTAAAATTTTTATTTTATATACTTGACTGTTATACACATTTTAAATAAAATAACAGTAAAAAAAAAATGCTATGTGTTAAAATATACTGTTAATACATTGATTTTTTAAGTGTATTATTTCAATATTATTATTCTATTACATTATTTCAATCTTTTCAGTGTTACCTGTATTATTTATTTGTTTTAGTTCTAAATAAACAACTAAAGTTATTAAAATGGCAAAAATCAAAACCGATGGTACTTTTTCTTAAAAGACATTCTCCTAAGCATAGTGAAGTTTGGCTATGTCAAAATGCCAGTGTTCCAATGGTACTACAGTTCTGAACAGAGCCGTGTAAGTCATTGATGTTTGCAGATCAATATCCAAATTGAAGAAAATATTTCTATTAGGGAAAAATATTGATGCAAGTGTCCACTCCAAATCAAATGCAGACTGTGACCACAGCAGATGTTCTCCTCTTTAGGTCTCTCAAGCTTTTTACAAGGAAACAACATTGCTACGATCTAAAACAGGAAAAATCTCCACACTTTTAGGTGAAGGTGGTATAGGGAGATGTAGTTGGCAGCACTGAGTGGGAGTTGCTTACAGTCTTCTCTGGAGAATGCTGGCTGGGTTCAAAACAGTAACAAGGGACCTGTGCAGTATAACACAGGCTTGAAGGCCACGTTCGGTGTGCAGCACGGCACAGCGCAGCCTGCTCCTGCTCAGGTTAGCTGTGTTGTGGATCACTCCCTCCTCCCTGGTGAGGAACACTAGAGTGTCTACAATGGCATAGTGTGGTGATACTCAGATCAGACCCAGAAATCGTGTAGGTTACTCAACTTTGCAAAGCTTTAAAGCACGGACATTTACCATTGTATCCACAGAGCAAATCAAATTCAAATTTTTCACCAGTTATCACAGCCAGAAATCAATTTAGCTGTTTAAATCCTCTGAAGCTTTATAATACCCTCTAGACTTTCCTGATTTAGGAGCTTGTGATGAACAGTTAAGAAAAATGCTCTCTTTGTTGACTGTAGGAACTCTGAAACTACAGACCCCATAATTGAGCAAGGAAGAGATAAGAAATAGCTTGAGGTAAAAATTTTATGGGGACATTTACTTTTAATAAAGATTTTATTCCTGTCATCCAAAGATCCTTCTCTTAGAAAATCCAGTGATTTGAATAAGCTTCAGTCAACAGTTATGGATGAAAAAGAATAGTAGAAGAACACAACAGTTTTCTCTTTTTCGGAAAAATATTAATAGTTGATACATTCATCTAGTATCCTAGAAACAAGATTCAGTTCATTCTTCACCTTATGGAGTAAATCTGCATCCTTTTTAGCTTGAGAAAACTCCCTAGCCATTGCAATAAAAACTGGTTTGGCCTCTGCTACAAACTATATCCTACTTAGTTTAAACATAAATTAAGGACTGGTATCCCTGTGCTTCATTAAACTTGGTAAATGGACAGTTTCCTTTAAAACCACCAGACACAAACATCCCTACCACCTTGTCTATAATTATTTATTTTGAATAAAGTGCAACCGCTCTTGTCTCAAGTCAGGGTTGTTCTATTTTTATAGTAAGTATTTAGGAAAAATGTCAAAGTCATTATATGCTAAAAGATACAGTTCAAAATCTCATCTAGTAATAGAATTAATATGTATTCAACAATTTTGTCTTTTTTCTTTAGTATTCTTTCTTCACCTCTTCCCACTTTTCCTCTTATATCCTGCTGGGGGATTAAACTAAATGCTTTGGTTAAGAAGAAAAATTGTGGTCTACTGCTGAAAATAAGAAATGAATTGAAAAATCAGTTTTCACATCTCTTGGCCTATTTTTCAAATTATGAAATCAAGATCAAAAATCTATATTGGTAAACTTAACACAAAACCAGAAATAGTTATATCTTTTTCAAATGATGTTGTCTGAAACTGTTCAGCTGTGAATGAAAGAATATGTAAGCAGGAGGACATTTTCCCTACATGTACCTTTACTTGCATAAAATGAGGATTTAAAATATGATTGCGGTTACTGTATACATAGTACATACTCTACACCAGCATCTTTTTTCCCCACAGTGACTGGCTTGTTTATGAAATCAGAGAGGAAAAAGTAAAACTAGCAGCTTCCCCAAGATCTTCATCCTCAAAGCACAGACTCTCTGAGGCTCAAAAGAATGGAGATCTCAAAACACCTTTGATATTCCTGTGCTTTTGAAGTTTTGGGTAATGACTATGTGGCCATTCCATATAGATGAATAATGGCCTTGACCTGACTTGGACTCCAGATAGACATGTTTCCTCTTTGGCACATTTCTCTGAAAACTTTCAATTTCAGTGTTTACTGTATCATCTATAGTTTGAGATGCTGGAAGTCTGTCACAGAACATTTTTTATTTGAGATCCAAATGCTTCCTCTACTATAAATCACTAATTCAATTAGATTTGTAACCCAAATTTCACATTTACTCTTTCAATTTTGTACTGTGTGTATTTATCAGCTATCCATCATATGCTGTTTGCACTCTACACTGACAGCTTGATTTTGCATCCTCATTTACTTAGGATATTCCAGTGTTATGGATATTTCGCTCCAATTCAATATATCTGAAGTTATGCTCTTTGTTAAACATTATACAAAGTTGCATCTTTAATGGATAAATTCTGAGAACAAATCTTATCTTCTACTTTGGTTTCTAATACAACACAACTGAATCTGTCAGGTCCGAAACTACCTAGGATTTTGGGTTGGGCTGGTTTTTTTTTTGCCATTTCTTTCTTCACTTTCTAGCATTTAGTCTTGTAGAGAGACTTTGACATCATAAGTAATATATTCTTTTCCATAAATTACAATTATTTTGGTATTTTTTTCCCTAAAATATTATTATAAATAGAGTATTTTTCAGGAACACAACTGGAAGAAAGTAAAAGAAAGACAGGAAATATTTTTCATAATTCCTTAAAAAGCACAAGCTTTAATTAGATATTTTTAATATCTGGGTTTAAAGACTTGGTTTGTAAACTTATTTTTAGAAGTAGTTCTCAAGCACTTATCATCGTAGTGTACTTTAGAAGCAGCTTGCTTTGTCAGAGTAGAATGTCTATACTGAAATCTTGCAAATTTGAATCGATGGAGTATTTACTTGATGTACTTGAATATTTAATTGATCTGAATATTTACTATAACATAAAACTGTATCAAGCTAAGTCAGAGTTGTTTACAAAATCCTTTTATAGTCCATTAAATTTCATTTTCTTGTGAAAGTAACATACATAACTATTTTTCAGGTAGACAGGCGAAGAGTTGTTTCTCTGCATATTCTACAAAAAACTTTTGACCAGCTCATGACCCAAAAAAGAAGCGTTAGATTTTGGTTTAGAGACTACACAACTATTCTATAATTTAGTGTAAGTTTTCCCAGGAGAGAAAGAAACAACAGATGTTTTCAGAGCCATCCCTAAGGATTTTGAGGAAAAGGAAGGATTCTTTTCCCAAATACATTAGCACGCAGTTACGTTTGCATAACACACATTAATTCCGCTGTTATTTCAATATTTAGTTTATCTTAAATTCAGTTTTGCTACCGAAACTATGAACAAAAAGCCTCTTACATTTTTAAGAGAAAATAGAGAACTGAGAAAGGAGCACTAACATCCACTGAAGTGATTTGGGGGTAAAGTAAAACCAAAACTAGGACAAAATCAGAATAGAAAAAAACCGAAGGTTAGGGACTCATTAAATCAGTCAATATATTTAAATGTATTTATTTTAGCAAAGAGAAAGAAGAGAGGTAATTTAATTGTATTGGATAATGTGGTCATCAGAAGAAAATACAAGAAGATTAACCTAGATGTGAAGTACATCACATTATCATTGTCTGGGACCTAAGAGTAGAGAAATTGAATTCAGAAATGTTTATATGCACATATGTATCATAAATGTGGCAATCACTAAATATACTAGAAAAGGAAGAGGTAGATTTTATATTTTTTAACATCTTCAGCTTAAAATCATGTGATTCTGTGGACAAAAGCTAAATATTGACTTTGACTGGCTGAAATTGTACTGTTACAAAAATATTGGTCAACATGTGATTTAAAGTTCCAGATTGGCTTGTATATATTTTCTGTACACTTTCCCAACCTTTAGTCTGGTCCTTCCTTTAGACCTCTTTAACTGCATGTTTTAAAATAATTGTTTTCTTCCTCTAAATGAACAAAATCTTGTCACAATTTTTTCATTCATGTAACTCTTGTCTATGTGGTAATAATATATCCAAGTATATAAATACAGTTGTTTATCTGACGAAAACCTAAGAAATAGAATCTNTGTATATGTAAATTTATATATATAATATGTGCATGTAAGAGCTACTCATATATACGATGAATAAATGGTGGGTTTTTTTCCATTTAAGCAGTGATCATTCCACAGATATCCGCTCCTCGTTGCTTCTACTCTTCATTATTTTTTCAACACTCTTTTTATTT
>VXBW01006077.1:225082-240687 GCA_013400375.1 Thinocorus orbignyianus | reverse complement strand
TTTTTTAACTATTGTGTGTCTTTAAAAGTTAGAAAAACATATGCTGTGCTATTTGACACAGTTGTAATTCTATCATTAATACTTTAAAAAGAGAATGGAAAATCTAGGAACAAAGGTGATATAATGCTGTTGTGATCTGGCAATACACAATTAGTATTTTGGTGCATAAACCTGTTGGTTGATGGAGAAGATTTTGAGAAGAAATTAATATCTGATTTTTCCTGGTTCCAATGGACACACATACCCAGGAATTTGCCATATTCTACTAAGACTATGTACTTTATTCAACTACCAGCAGCTTTAAACAATTAAGAAAATAAATATTGACAGTGGTAAGCTCTCTAGTGTTTTTCTATTCTTGAAAGATTTTCTGGATACTTCTCCTTTCTAGAAGAAAACACCACTGGTAAATTTTACATTAAAATATATAGGCGAAGTTTCATGAGAACATGTAATTTGGGCTATATAATGCCTTATCTATAAACATTTTAAAAAAACATAGCATAAGACTTTACTGGAACAAATTATTTACAAATAAACTCTGAGTTCAAAGAAAATGAAAATTTCTGGATTATGGCACTCTTCCAAAGCTGTGGGAATAGGTTTCAACCTTATTGATTGAAATCCAAGAAATCAGTTGGAGACAACTGTGTTAGTTTTCAAGACATTTTTCATGTTCTATTTAATGACCTTTGGAGATCATAGAAAATCTAATGTTGCCTTTACTGGGGAGGGTTAACGCTTAAATATTCTAAACTGAATGTGTCATCCAAGGTCATCATAGCTTCACAGAAAGAAATAAGCCCATTTCTGCTACATGACTTAGTACTTTGTGTATGGCTGAGACCTAACACAGGCCTTCTCTGTACCTGTTTACAAACCTGTCTGTAACTAATCTGCTGATAGTGCCATCACTAAGCATAATTTGGTTTGCTAATTATTTTAAGATTATATCCCCACATTTAAATTATTCACTTATCATTTTGATTCTCATTTGTGTACTCTTAGTCCCATTTTATATGTTTTCATATTGCTATTATTTCATTGTTCCCTTTGGAATTGTTTCCTTGTTTCCTATATTTTAGCTTTTATATCCAGGTAAATATGATTAATTATACTTCTAAAAATTTTTGACACACTATCAAATGACCTAGCAACATTTAAGATGAGGTGAAAAAATTATTCACCTCTTAGTTAATTTGTCAGTAGGTAAGGGAAGCAAATTATTCCACCATTAGCTAATTTATAAGTAAGCACTTTAAAAAAAAACAATGACTGCTTTAAAACAATAAAGGTTGGATTGTCATCACTTGATTATATTAGAATTCTACCACCCAGGTTTCCCAAGTCCATTTTCTCTTACAGACTGTGTTACTACTGAGCAGAGTCCTTGTTGGACACGTTAGGGAAATTTCTTTGCACAACACATATTCAGAGACCTAAAACATTCCTAAACTAAATAAGATATGATGGTTTAGAGAATTGGTGATGAATGTTTTGCTTCAGCAGATTATTCCATGCAACAGTTCAGAGTAAGAACATTTGGAGTCAGAGAATTCTATAATTAATTTCAGACGAAGTATACTATGATACAAATTCAGCTCCTTCAAGAAAAATGAATATGCAAAAATAAGATTTATACAATTGTTTTTGTATATTTCAGATATCATATTCATCTGTTTGTTCACATTTTTGTTCTTCCAGCAGGAGACAAAACTTTAAATCTTAGTTATTTTAGCTGTGAGAATTGCTTAGTTCTACTTTGTGTAAGATACAAATTTAAAATGGTGTCTGACTGTGACACTAGATGGAGCTATCTCTTTGAAAAGAGTCAACTATTTGAAATTCAATTTTTGTTCCACGTGTATCATACTGCAAATTATCATATAAGAGAAAAAGAAAATAAAAAGGGGAAAAGAATAAAGAGAAAAAAAATCAAGATAATAAACCAAACAAGTAATATAATTATTTGAATTATTATGAAAAGGAGTCCAGAATAATTTTTAATTTTTAATACACAGACTTTTTTCCACAGTGGTAATTTTTATCAAAGTACTATTGAGAGCTTAAGTTCTGAAGAACCTTTGGCAACCTTTAAATGAAACAAAATTAGTTAACATCCAGTTGATTTGTTAAGAAGGATGCAGTAGTACTACATAATGATGTTTTTTTTTACTCCTCCACTCATCACAGATATTTCAGCAAGAAACATTGAACAAGGGTAAAAACCCTAGATTTTTCATTGTAGTTCATACTGTGATCGCACCAGCAACATGCTTCAATCCTGCAGCTACTGCTCCTTGGAAACTAACAATTCGATATCTAACTTCCCCATATACACATGTAGTCATCTGGTTTTCAAAAGATAAAATGATGTGGAAACACGTAGTTCCAATTAGAACCAAAACCTGTAAGTATTTGTGGATGGAACTTTTCTTACAAGAGGTTACTAAAGTTTGTCAATTAAAAATAATTAAGCAGGATTCTTTGTATTAAGGTTCAAAACAAGTTCTGTGGCTTTATGGAGCCTTGGAAGGAATGACTTTCAGTGAGACTCATGTAAAATTTTCCGTAGGATGCTTGAGTTTTACAAGATCTTGTCAAAAGCGTAAGAACAGAAATCGGAAATCTGGCTAAGAAACAAAAAGTTGGTACACACAGTTAGACTAGCTTTCCCATGGATTACAACAACCTTGATTTTTTTTATTTTTTTTTTTTTAAGTTTCAAAAAAAGGCTTTCCACAAGCTGTGCCAGATGTCTTTCTCCAGTGCCACATCACCACTCTTTGAAACCACTGAATAGCAAGACCACTCTTGGCTAGCACTGAGAGCTACAGTCTTTTTCAAAACAAACAGAAAAGATAAGAAAATCTGTAGCTCATTTCTTTACATTCTAGCCAAAAACTGATTTCCAAGGTTACCACTGTGTGGTTAGACTGTCAAACCATAAGGTGTACCATGTAGTGAAATGTCCTGATTTTCATGAAAAATAATGTTCCCTTTCTGAAATGTCCAAATATATCTCCCACACAAATTCCTCATACTTTGCTATTTTCAAATGGGCACAAATTCCACATCATATTAACCCCTTCTGCTTTGGAAAACCTTTTGATAATTGACTCTGTATTTTATTGTCTATCTTTGTAGTTACTTCAGGGAAGTAAAATGAGGCACGTGAGAAGGACTTGAGGTTACTGTCGGATGAAAAAATAGACATGAGACAGCAATGTGCGCTGGCAGCCCAGAAAGGCAATAATATCCTGAGCTGCATAAAAAGAAACATGGCCAGCAGGTGGAGGGAAGTGATGCTTCTCTGCTATGGTGAGACTTCACCCAGAGTACCGTATTCAGGTCTGAGGTTCCCAGTACAAGAAAGACATGGACCTCTTGGAGGGTCAGAGGAAGGCCACGAATGTGGTCAGAGGGTTGACATCTTTCTTGTGAAGAGAGACTGAGAGAGTTGGGGGTTGTTCAGCCTGGAGAAGAGAAGGCTCACAGGAGACCTTATTGCAGCCTTTCAGTACTTAAAGGAGAAATATGGGGACAAATTTTTTCAGTAGGACAAGGGGTAATGGATTTAAATTGAAAGAAGACAGATTCAGACTAGATATGAGGAAGACATTTTTTCCAATGAGGACGGTGAAACAGTCAAACAGGTTTCCCAGAGAGGTGGTAGATGCCCTATCTCAGAAAACATCCAGGGTCAAGTTGGATGGGTCTCTGAGCAACCTGGTCTAGTTGAAGACGACCCTACTGACTGCAGGGATGACTAGGATGGACTGGATGATGCTTAAAGTTCCTTTCCAATCCAAACCATTCTATGATTCTGTTATTCTAAGTACCTAAATTTTTAATTTAGTTATGATGGTAATCCATCATAGGCATATGATAGCTCGTGGTCCATGCAATAGGATTATTAGATGACTAAATCAGTGCCTTGAATAAATGCTTTCCTACAGAGTTCTGGTGTGGAAAAGATGAGTAGTGAAGCTCAGTTAGTGGACTTGGTGAACACACCTAAAAGTCCATTTAATCCATCTTACTGTATTTGTGCAGTATGTAAACATCTGAAAACAGAATGAAACAAAACAAAACTGATTTATCTGAAGAGCACATATACTAAGAAAATACATAATTTGTCTTTAATATCACTTTTATACCATTCTGACTTTTATGGACGGAAGAAAGTAAATAATAATGGTAATAACAATAATAATTAGTGCCCTGCCTAGTTAATATAGAATAGCTATTTATATGCTCTAGGTTTTTGAAAAAGCACTAAAGCTGTGGATTGTAAAATTTACAGTGATGCCATTCATAATGCAACGCTCTAGAAAATGATTAAGGATTTTAATTTCCTATGTTTCAGAGTAAAATAAAATATACTAAAATATTTATGAAAGAAAAAACTCCACAGTTTGATGGACTCTGTTCTGGACACTCCAAGACTTCATTGCTATGGAAATCATGAAGTTATTTCTAGAATACAGTCTTGCCTTCTCTGCTATATGTTAGTATGAGTGACAGAGAAAGAGTCTCGATCTTGCTTCCAAATGAATTGTGACTTGCCACATTATTTGGAAAACCAAGGACAAATTCTAAGAAAAATTTGAAGCACATGAATAGTGTTTAGGGAGAGGTAATTTTAAAAAACTGAAAAACAAATTTAAATTCAACAAACAACTGTCACCCAAGTTCTATGTCTCACATGACCTGTCCTATATGAAGTCTCATGAATAGAAATTATTAAAAGACTTTGTAAACTTAAAACAACATTAAAAACTCTTCATATCCCCAACAGTTGTACTGAAAGCATAATGTATGCTACTGACAGAGTTCTGAATATATAAACTGATTACATTTATTTGCATTAGTCTGAGTTGTTAAAGATGAGTTGAAGTTACAATACAAATTGATTTTAGGGACTGTTCTATGTGCTTCAGTTTCAGGAGTGATCTTGATTTTGGTTAGTACTTGTTAGCAGATTCTTGGAAGGTAGCCTATTGAAAGTTGAAAGGAAAAAAAACTAAATAAAAGGGTGTAGGGAAAGCTTAGCTGTACTGGAAACACAAATGAAAGCAGTCTTCTGTTTTGCAAATACACTATTTTCTGAGTGTAATGAATAGTTCTCCCAGGAATAAAACATTTGTGAGTGCAAAAAGGTTTCTGGGTTGTTTTTTTTTTATTGCTATGACATTAACATAACTTAACAAGCTTCAAACACTGGAAGTAGGTTAACAGGATTAATGTTTAGTTTTAGGTTATTAACAGACTACTTGCAGAGCAGTCTTATTTCTGGTATGTGAGAAAAAATGAAAGTATAATGAAGTCGTGCATGAAACTGAGTTTCATCTTGAGGAATTGACTTTTCATTAACCATTTAAATAGTAAGTGATGATTAAAACACAAAGCAATTCACTCAAAATTCCCATTTATTTGATTCCATTAGATTTATATCCAGAGATTAAATTGGTTGCAGAGATCAGCATAGTTATCCCTGTGGCTGGCATCAGATAAAAATCTAAGAAAACTGGTGAGATTTTTTTGGTTCAAAGTCAAAAATGACGTGAGTGGGTGTTTCTTGCCAAGACTTCTGTTACAAGTACCATAAATCAGTCTTGGAGCTAAAGTCTGTTCTGAGTATTTGTTGGGATTTTCATGTAATCAATACAGATTTGCACATGTGTAATGTAAAGTGTGTGCAAGTAGAATATGAAACGGGAACACTGGGTGAAGCAATGCCACTTATTAATTTTAATTGGGATAGAGAGGTACAACATATACTGAAAGTAGCAAAGGAGAAAACAGCATGAAAATAATTAACACTTTTAAAATAAGTGATTTTTTTTTTCCCTTTGCACATTTCTATGAATTTCCTCTCCTGCAGTGATCATACCACTTATTTTCTTGTAGATCCCTTACAACGCACACTGTAGCTGTATGAAAGAATTCCCAGTAGTGCACTGAAACTTTTCTTTTAGTTTTGTACTTACCTTACCAATTTAAATGAAACAGGATTTTCTTTTTTCTTTTCCTCACCCAGTTTCTAAAATGCATGTTTAAAAAATGTCACCGTAACTGTTTCTAGATTATCCATATCTTCTTTGTGTTTTTTTTTTTTCTTTTTCTCCAGTGTCTTTTACATTTTAGTGTGAGATGTCATCTACCTTATAAAAAAGGAATTAATCTGCTAAGTAGGGCCAAAATAATTATCTTTCTGTGGTTTTCTAGATCTATAAATGAACAAAACCAGACAGAACTTTCAGATATCCACTGTTGCAGCACTATGAAAAATTGGGTTAAAGAAATAGGTTACTTGGTTTCTTAGTTAATAGGTTAAATAGGTTTCCCAGATTAGCTTGTTTGGGTTTTGGTTTTTTGTTTTGCTTTTTTGGGGGGGAGTTGGTGTTTGTTTTTTTT
Source organism: Thinocorus orbignyianus (assembly GCA_013400375.1). Taxonomy (NCBI): domain Eukaryota; kingdom Metazoa; phylum Chordata; class Aves; order Ciconiiformes; family Thinocoridae; genus Thinocorus; species Thinocorus orbignyianus. The sequence continues at coordinate 234,267 of VXBW01006077.1, read as the reverse complement.
TTTAGAGCTATACCAGTACAAAGTGAGAAGCAGCATGTGGTACTTTCATCACAGATTTAAGGATGTTGCTTATTTTCCACATACGAAACTGGCTTGAAAATAGGAAAATAGATTATTGAGTCTGATTGAAATTATCAAAATAAATCATTTATGATTGAAACTGGTTAATCTTTTATTACGTTCTTAAATTTATGTTGAACAATGGTAGAGCAGGAAAAGAGCCACTTAGGAACTTCAATAACTAACGTGCTTTCAAATACCGATCCAGATGGGTTCGTTTTAGGCTCAATAGAGGGAATGGTTGAAGTGATCTTAAGGCTGTTATTAGTTATTTCTAGGAACTTACAGAAAAGGTATGGAAATTCAGAAGAAGGAAAGTATCAGATGTGCCAAATTTTGACAGCTCTCCTAGGTAGATGGATGTCAAGTAAGGGATGTCTGCACTGAGCGCAAGAACAGTCAGTGTCACCTGTGTTTATCCTTGATCCCCAAAATTAAAATTTGTAGACAGTATGAAATGTTTAGGAAGTCTAGGAAGTCTAAGCTTGTCTTCCATGTAGCAGGATAATTTGATCTGTTCTCTTTGTTATGGAGGGCCTTCCTTTTTGCGGTATCACATCAATGTATAATCATTAAACACAGTGTATCTATTCTTTCTACCCCTTTATATGTGTAGGGACATACCCCTTCAGCTGTGTAATAAGTAACTAGAAGAACCCACTTCTTTCAAATTGTGCTTATTGTGTTTTCTTGACTTTAAGTCATTCTCTGATCAGTCTGTTATTCCCTGGTTCTTGCGTGAACATATCCATGTATATTGAGCCTTAGCTTTCCTCAAGTGCTGTGTTCAAAATTTTCTGTGCTGCCTCAGATGAGGCCTTTCCACTGATAACTAGGAGAGGATTATGCTGTGTGTCATATTGATACCAATCCAGATTGAGCAACCCACCGTAACACTTGCCTTTTACATCACAGTATACTATATGCAAGTTTGGAACAGTTCTTGTGTAACTGTCTCTACCCTTAAGTAAACACAGCCCTTAAGTTTAACGAAAGAACTTAATAACTATGTTTTGAACACTACTTTTCCAGTCATTTATCATTTTTGCAGACTTCTTGCAGCAAATCCATATTTTCATCGTAGGTTCTGAACACATCACACAGGGCACCATCTAAACCGTTACAGGAGTCTGGATATTTACAGCCCTCAAGGCTTATTGCATTGTCAAAGAAGGAAATCAGATTGGTTTGATATGATTTGCTCTTCAAAATTAATCTTGACCATTTCTTATCACATCATTACACTCTCAGTATTTGCCTGTAACATGTTTATTATTTGCTCTAATATTGTTCTAGAAACTGAATTTAGATTTGTGACTCTATTTCCTCTCTACCTTTCAAAGGTAGACATGTATAAATTGTAGTCTAAGCTGCACCTAAACTAAACACTGAAATTAATTGCCTACCTAGAGAGATAGCTCTTTGCTATTATGTGGTCTGAAAGATTTTGATGTCTAAATTTAGGCACCTTTACATGCTCATAATGCCTTCCTTGAGTCATACACAACCTAAATTTCAGGTCAAAACCCATCTAAATGTGGTTGCAAATGTCTGTAACATTTGTTGCTGGAAAGTGTTTCACTTCTTTTTGGATATTTACTACTGTGATTGACTGCCCTAGAGTCTCCACTCAGATCCTCTGACAGGACGCCCTAGCTCTCCATGGGTATCTTTCTTCCCTCTCCCACCCAGAATTCTAACTTTGCTGTTGGCTTTGTGAAAATCTGGCCTTTTTGTTTTGGTTATATTTGTGTTATATGTTGAAGGTTCTCCATTTATAATACATAGAGTCCCCTTTCTTCTTCATCTTTTCAAGAATAATTACAAGATCTATCTTTAACTCTTTCATAGTTCAGAAATACCACTGATGTACCATAAAACTCATGATTTCTATGCTCTTTTATATAGATACAATAGTTTTTAAACATTCCAGACCAGATACAGTTTTTAAAAATAACATACCAGACTGTTATTTGAAAACACCAGACCAGATAGACTCATGAAATTTGGGATTTTCTATGCTTTTTACTTTACCACTTTGGTTTCTGCATTTTACAAAATAATCTTCAGAGCTGGTTGATTGCAATGCATGTATTAAATGTAAGGGGTAAGTTAGAAAGATACTTTGTGGAGGTGCTTCAAAGAATTTAGAAAGGAAGGGTAGGCAAGTGCTTACGATATTTGTTTCCTGTCCCTTGTAGGAATGTCAGATGGGTTTGCACAGAGATTCAATTATCTTCAATAATTACAGCAATTTAATTGAATTTGTACATACATGTAAAATTGTTCTACCCTATCTGTTACAATTTGAAGCTATTTTACAGAGACAGAGGTTCCCCAAAGTCTATTGGGCTTTTCCTATTAAGCCTACAGACAACATTTTGTAATAAAAATAAAAAATGTTTCTTTGTCTAAGTCAGGCTCCAACTTAATTTGTCTATGGAGAAATAATAATAAAAGATAAACCCTCAAAGCTCTGTTCCTGTAAAGCATTAGCTGATGAATAGCTCAGATTTCTACAACACGAACATTTGTTGAAGTAAATGTAAGTAGGAAAGGGTCACAAGCATGAAGTTCTCAGATAGAGAAAACAGCATTTATCTGCTGATTCATCCAGAATGGAGAGGCTAATATGTAGAGCTTGTATCCTGGCAGGTAAGAGCAATTACCACTATTTGGGATATAAACAAGCCAGGAGCCTGAGGGAGTGGAAGGAAAATGTAAAAGTACCTATGCATTTGCTTAGGTGAGGTTTTTCCCCTGAAAACCACCCTAACTCTAAAACAAATCAAAAGCTTACCAAAAAATGACAACCAATGACAACAAAATTTTTCTGAAAGATCTAAATTCAGTGATGTTTACAGTATATGCACAACTAAAGAGTGGTGGTTTGGTCAAACATTCAATATCATTTATTCAGGAGGAGGCTTACAACCATTTGAAATGTTAAGATATGGCTTTTAATATTTTGAGAAGACAAGCATTCCAGTGTGTAAAAATATAACTTAATTATTTTCTAAATAATAAAAAGTATAGATCTAGACAAAAATGATGTCACTCATTTCATAAAGTACAGTAACAGAAAACTATGTGCTTAGATATAAATCTGTTTCCAACTGCTTACCAGCCTGCTTTGGAGACCATGAAATAGGTAAGCAAACAACTGCCATTGCTTTAAAAAATCAACAAAAGATGTTTTCTAAGTATTTTAAAACAGCTCTATTGTTGCCTTAGAATACTTAGAAAAAATAAGATATTGTCTTTGAAATACTACTTAAACATTGAAACTATTGCTTTTTATCTTTATTGCCTTCATTTTTGGAGGAGAAGGGGAGGAAATATCTTATATCTAGGTACATAAAACAAAATTACTTTGAGTAAAACTATTAATTTAATTTCTAGAACAATAATGCAGTAATATCTTAATATCTTCCCTTAAAATTTCAACATTTCTGTGTAGGAATTATATAAACAAACAATCATACTGGAAATGTCTGTCAGCTTTCATCATTAGCCTATTAGAAAAGATACTGTGATACAGCTAATGTAGAGAATAATGTTGAGGGAGGTCATAGTCCCCTTCTACTCTGCACTGATAAGGCTACCACTGGAATACTGCGTCCAGTTTTGGGCTCCCCAGTTCAAGAGAGACAGGGACTACTGGAGAGGGTCCAGTGTAGGGCAACAAATATGAGGGATTGGAGCATCTCCCTTATGAGGAAGGGCTGAGAGAACTGGAACTCTTTAGCCTGGAGAAGAGAAGGCTGAGGGGAGACCCTATTATGCTTACAAGTATCTAGAGGGTGGGTTCAAGGAGGATGGAGCCAGGACGTAACATAATGACAAAGGATGAGGAGAAGGTTGAGGTACTTAATGTCTTCTTTGCCTCAGCCTTTGATAATAGAATAGGTAGTTCCTTGAGCACCCAGGCCCCTGAGCTAGCAGACAAAGGTGGGGAGCAGAATGAAGCCCCCATAATCCAAAGGGAGGTGGTGAGGACCTGCTCCAGCACCTCGATATAAACAAATCTGTGGGGCCAGATGGAATCAACCCAAGGGTACTGAGGGAGCTGGCAGAAGTGCTTGCTGAACCATTTTCCACCATTTACCATCAGTCCTGGCAAACTGGGGAGGTCCCAGCCCACTGGTGTCTAGCAAATGTGACATCCATCCACAAGAAGGGTCAGAAGAATGATCTGGGGAACTACAGACCCAACAGTCTGATCTGGGTGCCTGGGAAAGTCATGGAACAGATCACCCTGACTGCCATTATGCAATGCATGAAGTNGCTGGTGAGGGGTCTGGAAAGTAAGCCTTATGAGGAGAGGCTGAGGGAGATTGGACTTGTTCAGCCTGGAGAAGAGGAGACTGAGAGGAGACATTGCTCTCTACAACTACCTGAAAGGAGGTTGTAGAGAGGCAGGGGTTGGTCTCTTCTCCCAAATCACAAGTGAAATTTCTCCACAGGGTGTGTTTTGTGAATATGTCTGTTTCCTCCATGGTATTTTCTACATCTCTTTTTTCTTTAATTTCCTGTAAATGCTAAAATATCAATTTTTGGTGTCTGTCAACTTTCTAAATCTTTTTTAGGTGTGACAATTTTTTTTTTCTGTCATTATCTCTTTCAAACAACTTCATAAGAAAATTGGAGAGATGCAACATAGAGTAGAGTAGTCCAAGTGGAGGTCAGATCTAATCAGCAGAAAGAGCTGAAAATGTGATTAGTGGCCAGTAGCAACTTCAAATTGTAAAAGCAGAATCTTTTTCTGTATCCTCGTATTTTATTTCTTGCACACAGTGTCCTACTCTGGAAAATAATGGAAAGTAAGTAAACTGAATGGAGGTAAAGTAGAATGAGAATGACATCTCAGTAGTTGTGTTATCCCTCTGTGGAGCATCTCAACCTGGAACCTCAGGGCAGCTGGGGAAGTCCTTGTCAATTGACTCCTTTGCTAGCACAGCTTAGTCAAATCTTACTGGGGGAAAAAAGAAATGAAGAGATGTGAGAGGCAGAGTGCAAAAAAGCCTTAGTATCAAAGAAGAACAATAAAGTCCATATAGTTTGTCTCCTGGGAACAGATACCTATCTTCTCCATAAAAGTTCTGATGAACCCTCTGATGTCCTAATTCACAAATAATTCTATTCTTTTCAATATTCTTTTCAAGATTCATCTTTGAAACAAGGTGGAGTACTACTTTTTTTTTTTTTCCTTACAGGAAACTAATTATGAGATAGCAATGCTAAGATTGAATCAATTTCACTGTCTATTCTGCTTTTTTCTGCAGTGTCTGAAATTTACTTAGCTATAACGCCCACTTAGAGAGCACACAGCACCTGAGAAGGGCAAGGATCCCTGAGACTTGTGTTCAGTTCTCAAATGCTCCACTGCTCCTGAAGACCTAAGAAATCTGCAGTGCTTCTAGATTAGGACACTTAAATCCAAGAAGTTTCATAAAGTAATACTAAGAACAAGTTTCTCCTTCCCAGTATTATCAAGTGAGACACCATGATAATCTGAGTTCTCATATACATTCCATATTTTATAATTACAAATAAGTTATAGCCAAGGCAAGTTAATTTATGCATGTTTTTTTTTTTCCCTTAAATGCAAGTATTAGTTCCTGACTATGAACAAAAAAAAAAAAAAAAGGGAGAAAGGACAGATAATAAAAAAAATTACATCTGATGTCTGTTGTTTCATTTGAGTGTTTAGTTGCTGAATATTGCATGGCATTTTATTCTTTCTGTAGAGGAGTTGTAAAAGCTTATACAAATTCAGACACTGATTCTTTGTTAAATTACCTAGTTAAACACATCATTTGCTAGCTAATTCAATTACATGGAATGACCATGCTTCTCTTGGAAAGACCACCTGTGTTTAGGGCAGCTTTCAAGGGAGCTGAATACAGTATCCACTTTATGTGATACTCTTGAGTAATAATCACAAGACTTTACATAAAAGGCAGACGCAGCCAGCACTAATCAGGGGACATTTACAAGAAAAAGTAATTCTTGATTAGTATTCTGAAGAGAAAAAGGGAGTGTACTTCCAGGAGATGACCTTTCAGAAGAATGTGGCTTGCAAAATGTTAGAGATACCTCAAATCCCCAGTACATTCAAAGAAGGCCAGGATAAATTCAAGGAAGAAAGTTTCGCTGAGGACTACTGAATACATAGAAAGCTGCAGATGGTCAGGAGCTCTGAGCTGATAATGGTCACAGATCACTGACACAAGTATCACTTACCCATGCTCTGTGCTGATATTTTTTCTTTGACAACTCTTTTGTTCACAGTTGAAGATAAAATACTTTGGCTAGCAGGATGGCTGTTTATGTGGCTTTCCGATTTCTTATGGCTTTTAATACTCCTTTGTGTTAAGCTCTTATACTTAAGTAGCTCTAGAAACTCTTAGACACTTCCGATCTCATTCTTTATGAGATCTGAGCCCAGGGTCCAAAACCAGATTTTCATTTTAGGGGCCAGGTAAGAATTTTTTTTTTTCTCTATTGCAATCGAACTGTATCTGAAAGTATCTGAAACATAACTGAATTCCAATGTTTCAAGAAAGCTATAAACACAGACATGGAACAATAATGTCATTATTAGTGAAATAAGACCACAAAAGAAAGTGTTTCACTAGCATTCTGATTAGTCTTACTGTTTAAATACCTACTGTTCACATCTGAAGGAATTAAAAGCAATCTTTTTTCACTTAAAAATTCAAACTCACGTTTGGACAAAATACTTTTTGGGATATATATTATCTTCAGTTACTCTTATTTTTAAAAGTGAAGAGACAGATATTCAGTCTTTTGTTCAACTTCCTACTTTCTCCAGTTTAACTGACTTTATCTAATGCACTAGAGGATGCATAGCAGAAAAAAAAGTGATTTGTAATTAGGAGTATTCTTAAAGCTGTTATTTACCATTATCTATAATTTAGAGGTATTATCAGTTGATAGTTCGAAAATGAGGGCTTTGTTGCTATGTCATGTATCACTGTTTGTAGCCGAGATTTACAGCTGTGACTGGCTTGCTATAGAAATCAGAACAAAACATAGTCGTTGATTCCCCTGAGGTCACAGAATGCGTTCACTAATAGGGATTTTCAACATGCAACCTAAAGTGCTGCAAAGAAGAAAATAAAATATATCATTGCCTGAAGCTAAAGCTTTGGTCCTGTAGCGAGCTCTGGGTACACAGCCCAAAAGTTGTATACGTTAGTACATATGTCTCTTTGGAGAGACACTGGCCTTTGGACAGACTGCAGTTTGTGCTTGCCCTTGTGCTTGTGTTGAGCTCTGCACAGGACCATGTGACTTCACATGTGCATACAAATTTGTCTCTTCTGGAATTCTACTTTTACCTGTTTCCTGCTTGTAACAGAACAAGACCAGATTTTTGTTCCTTATACTGGATTTGCAAAACATTTTAACATTTAGCATATATTTTTAAAAGCTCCAAAATAAAAAATATAAATATGCTTCAATTCTAACCAAATGGCAAATAGATTAACCCTTTGTGATGAAATGGTAATTGAGAGCCCTGGCTTAAAAGACATATTTATTCTAGAGAATGTGCTGAGACTTTACTGACTATTGCAATAAACGATCTCCCCCATAGAAGAATAACAGCCAGATAACCTCTATTTTAATTTTCATGTATAGAACTCAGATGAAGGAATCCATTAAAATTAAATTCTGTATGTTGTATTAATATCGTTTTAATACTATCCTTCAGAATTCATTAGTTTTCCTTTGTATGCTTTTCGATCTGTGGTTCTTTCCAGCTACCATGGAAATAAACTTTTTTTGTCTTCTAAAAGAAAACAACAGGGATTTTTGAGAGAACTTTGAAATCATCTTGTGCTGCTATTTCCAAAGCTGCCTGAGGAGTTTAGAGAAATGCCACTTTCATTTCAAATAGCTTTTAAGAGTAGTACAAAAGCTCAGATGAACAAACTCTGCCATACATCTTCAGGTAGTATCTACACATCCAAAAGTGCTAGTTTACTCACTAGAACTAATCTATTTTTAAATATAGAGAAGTATACTTGAATTTGTAAGGGCCAATTCCATTGTTTTTTTACTTCACCCTATATCTAAGACAGAAATGGCTAATTGCTCTAAATGTGTTCTATATTTGTTACTTCCCATCTGACACTGTACCTTCTTAAAGTCACAGATGTTTTAATTCTATACTAAGAATACCATGGTAACTATAATTCTTTCTTTTTAAGCTTTTCTATCAAATTGAAGATTCACTATAACTAAAACTGTAGCACTTTTTGGAAAAGTCTATCAGATCTACAGTTCAGCATGACACACAAACATGGCATGATTTAAGCCAAAGTTTATCTGAGTCACTCTTTACCTGCATTATTTTTTAAGCCACTTTTAAAGTGTAACGAGGAACTTGCTTGAATGAAGTCCGCAGCTCATTAGTCATGTTAAAAACCAAAAATGTTAATTAGATAAACCAGATAAAAAAGATGAAAAAAACGATAGCTTTGTATAGCTTGATTTATCCGGTTAACTAGTGACACTCACTTGTGCATTATTTTCCTACTTCATTTTTGGAAAAACTCAATTCAGAAAGCAAATTCTTTGATGTTTTCCTGGTCAGCACTGGCTACTCTGCTCAGGCATCTGCTCCTTCTTTCTGCTAGTGAGTTATCCTCAGTGTTAGATTTGTTATGACACAATGATAAAGTATCTTTTGGCACAAACTATAAGAGAAGAGTCTGCGGGCAATTTATATTATTATATCTGCTTTCTGTGATTCCATTGTTACTTTATATAATAGGCCTTGACCTTCACCAGGCAATCCTTTCTAATCAAAGTGATCGGTGCATCACTTGTTCTCACTGACAAGTCACAACCCACCCTTACGCCTCTAAAATTTAACATTGTATGCAAGCCACACACCTACCATGTTTGGCAAGCTCACACTTGTATTCACTTTGAGTGCTCTTAGTTTTGAACACCCTTCTGTTATCAACCTCATAGTGGCTGGGAGACCTTGGTCAGAAATAAAATATGAATAGTCAGAGGTGATGTGTCTTTCTAGTTCATCTAATGGCATGTAGTGTGAAAAAATAAATATCTCTAGGCCCACATTGAGG
>VXBW01006077.1:204751-221816 GCA_013400375.1 Thinocorus orbignyianus | reverse complement strand
TGATAGTTCGAAAATGAGGGCTTTGTTGCTATGTCATGTATCACTGTTTGTAGCCGAGATTTACAGCTGTGACTGGCTTGCTATAGAAATCAGAACAAAACATAGTCGTTGATTCCCCTGAGGTCACAGAATGCGTTCACTAATAGGGATTTTCAACATGCAACCTAAAGTGCTGCAAAGAAGAAAATAAAATATATCATTGCCTGAAGCTAAAGCTTTGGTCCTGTAGCGAGCTCTGGGTACACAGCCCAAAAGTTGTATACGTTAGTACATATGTCTCTTTGGAGAGACACTGGCCTTTGGACAGACTGCAGTTTGTGCTTGCCCTTGTGCTTGTGTTGAGCTCTGCACAGGACCATGTGACTTCACATGTGCATACAAATTTGTCTCTTCTGGAATTCTACTTTTACCTGTTTCCTGCTTGTAACAGAACACGACCAGATTTTTGTTCCTTATACTGGATTTGCAAAACGTTTTAACATTTAGCATACATTTTTAAAAGCTCCAAAATAAAAAATATAAATATGCTTCAATTCTAACCAAATGGCAAATAGATTAACCCTTTGTGATGAAATGGTAATTGAGAGCCCTGGCTTAAAAGACATATTTATTCTAGAGAATGTGCTGAGACTTTACTGACTATTGCAATAAACGATCTCCCCCATAGAAGAATAACAGCCAGATAACCTCTATTTTAATTTTCATGTATAGAACTCAGATGAAGGAATCCATTAAAATTAAATTCTGTATGTTGTATTAATATCGTTTTAATACTATCCTTCAGAATTCATTAGTTTTCCTTTGTATGCTTTTCGATCTGTGGTTCTTTCCAGCTACCATGGAAATAAACTTTTTTTGTCTTCTAAAAGAAAACAACAGGGATTTTTGAGAGAACTTTGAAATCATCTTGTGCTGCTATTTCCAAAGCTGCCTGAGGAGTTTAGAGAAATGCCACTTTCATTTCAAATAGCTTTTAAGAGTAGTACAAAAGCTCAGATGAACAAACTCTGCCATACATCTTCAGGTAGTATCTACACATCCAAAAGTGCTAGTTTACTCACTAGAACTAATCTATTTTTAAATATAGAGAAGTATACTTGAATTTGTAAGGGCCAATTCCATTGTTTTTTTACTTCACCCTATATCTAAGACAGAAATGGCTAATTGCTCTAAATGTGTTCTATATTTGTTACTTCCCATCTGACACTGTACCTTCTTAAAGTCACAGATGTTTTAATTCTATACTAAGAATACCATGGTAACTATAATTCTTTCTTTTTAAGCTTTTCTATCAAATTGAAGATTCACTATAACTAAAACTGTAGCACTTTTTGGAAAAGTCTATCAGATCTACAGTTCAGCATGACACACAAACATGGCATGATTTAAGCCAAAGTTTATCTGAGTCACTCTTTACCTGCATTATTTTTTAAGCCACTTTTAAAGTGTAACGAGGAACTTGCTTGAATGAAGTCCGCAGCTCATTAGTCATGTTAAAAACCAAAAATGTTAATTAGATAAACCAGATAAAAAAGATGAAAAAATGATAGCTTTGTATAGCTTGATTTATCCGGTTAACTAGTGACACTCACTTGTGCATTATTTTCCTACTTCATTTTTGGAAAAACTCAATTCAGAAAGCAAATTCTTTGATGTTTTCCTGGTCAGCACTGGCTACTCTGCTCAAGCATCTGCTCCTTCTTTCTGCTAGTGAGTTATCCTCAGTGTTAGATTTGTTATGACACAATGATAAAGTATCTTTTGGCACAAACTATAAGAGAAGAGTCTGCGGGCAATTTATATTATTATATCTGCTTTCTGTGATTCCATTGTTACTTTATATAATAGGCCTTGACCTTCACCAGGCAATCCTTTCTAATCAAAGTGATCGGTGCATCACTTGTTCTCACTGACAAGTCACAACCCACCCTTACACCTCTAAAATTTAACATTGTATGCAAGCCACACACCTACCATGTTTGGCAAGCTCACACTTGTATTCACTTTGAGTGCTCTTAGTTTTGAACACCCTTCTGTTATCAACCTCATAGTGGCTGGGAGACCTTGGTCAGAAATAAAATATGAATAGTCAGAGGTGATGTGTCTTTCTAGTTCATCTAATGGCATGTAGTGTGAAAAAATAAATATCTCTAGGCCCACATTGAGGTGGTGAAAGAAAGAGTCTATGTGTGTTACAAAATCCCCAAAATCCCATGGAGGCATCTCATTACCTATTGTTTAAAAAGTCTTTCCAAATTCACTTTGGAGATTCATGAAAGGAAACAAGTGGGTTGGAAATCTTGATCTCCCATTGCTCAGACATAGATGCTAATTTATTCTCACAGCATAGTAAGCCTGGTTTCCACTGACTTCTGCCCCGTACTGTTTATACCTATAAAGAATTATGTGAATACCCTGCGTAGATGACATTTTCTGCTGTTGACTAAACAGGGCAGAGGAGATTGTTTACTTTGACTCTTTTTGCAGACAGTGATCATTCCAGTCCAATGTAGCGTATAAATTCTGGTGCAGTTTTACTGCCTGAGGTGTCTGTTGGTCTTGACTATAATATGCAAACCAATTTGTGATGGTCATGTTGGCATGGGGGAAGAGCTTGTGAATTCAGGGGAACTGAGGGGAATTCAGTAACCAGTTCTCTGAGTGAAGGGGAGAAATAAATGAAATTATTTCTGTTGCTTAAAGTAGCAATAAATTTGGAGAAGACAGGAGTGATATAGGAGGATGTAACATTAATAAGTCTCTATTTTCTTGCAGTCAGGATTAAAGTCTTATTTGAAAAGACTTGCCCCTTTCTGGAACAAAGTTGTTACCAGTCTTGAATACTTAAGGCAACCCAATTAGAACCACAAATCTGACATAATTTCATTCTTTGACTATTATCAGGAAAGTAATCATGCCCTCCTTAAATAACTTGTGCAAGCCTGAGCTCCTGCAAGACAAGTAATCATTTGCATACTTATTAATTCTGACATTTTTCTAAGTCTTTTTTCCTCCCTCTCTTCCTGTGGTTAGCTCTAATAGCGTTAGTGAAATATATAACTACTATTTAGATATCTGAAACGAAGATCACTCTTGAAAAGCAAAAATATTAACATTTTTTGTATCATACATATATACATACATAAATCCTAATTCATCTCTCTCTCTCTAGAAGCTGAACGGGAAGCTGCAAAAGTGGATCTCATTGTAATATGATAAAGTTTGTTTGAAGTAAACTTGAATATGGGTAAAGCTTATATAGCTTTAAGAATATTTTCCAGATGTACCTGAGACTTATAACATGCTTTGTTAAAAGAACAAAATAATCACTAAAGTTTAGTAGATATGATTCCCTCCTCAAGATCTACATTACTACTTTTGTTATCTTTGTCACAGTTCAAGTCGTCTGAGGCAACTGAAATATAATACGTGTTTGTATTGGATCTTGAACACTAACACATATTTGACCAATGCAGAATGTTAGCTGCAGTTATACAGAAGTCTGAAGTTATTTTCTAAGTAGCAGCCTAGCTCAATTTTACTCCTTATTGGAGATAACAAGCAAATATGGGGGCTGTCATCCTCCATAAGAATTCTTAAAATTAAACAAAAGCAAAAATAAAGTGGTTTACATATACCTTGACTGAACAGTGTCTCCTTCCCTCCTCCCCATTTTAATATTTAGGAGTCATTCTGTGGTTGTAAAGTCAAATATATGCACTTATTATTGACATTGGTGGTGTTATTGCAATATTAGAATCTTGTTCTGTATTTTATTTCTCAGTAGCTTGTTTCAGACAAGCATTATTTTTCACATACACCCACTCATCACCATATCTTCTACTTAACCATGTTCTCTTTGTGCTAAAAATAGGAGTGAGAAAGCAAACACAGTGATGTGAAAGTAAGGACTGGGATGAAGTGGGATGGTCCAAGAAGCCCACTTAATAATTTTGCTGCTGACCAGGCAGAGGATAGATACATCATCACAATAGCACCACAGTCTTGATCTGTGGTTAACTGTAATACAGGTAGCAGTAACAGAAATAATATAGCAATCATACTGACAATACTTACTTGACATGACATTTTATTTGCCAATGTACATGATTTAAGAATCACATGTGGAAGAAAGAGAATTTAACTAATGTTATTCCCTTAACACTAGCTGATGCAGTGCCAGTGCCAGTGCTGATGCAGATTCAATTTTGATTAGATTTTGTGTTGGAGATAATTAAAGTTCACAGATTGTAAGTATAGATAGAAGCATTTTGAGGATCAAGTCTAATCTACGTGACAGGCTACAGAGTGTTTTCATCAGTTCTTGTTTTGAATCAGAAAACATCTGCAGAAGGCACTATTTTAAGTAAAATATTTGCAGCATTGAAGAACTTATCAGAGATCACAATAAATTGTTTTAAAGCTAAATTGTTCTCAGGGTTAGAAATTAACTTCTTTGTTCATGTTTGGATTTTTCTGGCTTCAGTTTTCTGTTCTTAGATGCTATATAATTTTTCACTACAAAGGCAGCAAAATTTCTAGAATAATCTAAGTGAATAGTTGGGAAAAAGTTCAGATGCAGGGTTATATATGTGACACCATGATGCCATGAATTTTTTCAATATTTATTTTACCCCATAGTACATGAGCTACATATACCAGGAAACATGATAGTTCTCCTTTCAGATTATATATAGACTTCAGAAACAAAAATTGTTTTGTAAACTTTTTTTCTCACCTCACAGTAAAAAGTTTTCAGCTAGCCCTTAGGGTAAGGTATCACAAAGCAATAAAGCTTTCACATATTGACTAGAACACATTGTCTTTTCATAAGCATCTTACCTTAAGAATTTATGTCAAGAGTAGTAAGTACTGAATTCAAAATATTTCCAAAACTCTTCTGTGAAGTTTCCATATGCCGCATTTTCCTAAGGTAGTCCCAAATCAAATTCTGATTCTTAACAATACTGGGGTTTTGGGAAAGTTGGAATCTCAGCATGGTGTTGTATCTTTGAGAATAATATTTACCTGTTTTGTAACTAGTTTAATTTTTACTAAATGTTCCAAGAGATGCAATGTATCTTAAGAGTCCTTCACTTCTAATTTATCTTGCTGAACAGATCCGGTTGTACTAATGCAGTTATATTTAGACACGGATAATTTGATTTTACTTTAATACTGTTTACTAGATCAGATTTAGCACTACTGTAGTTTCGTAAAACCATTTAATTTTTACCAGAATTTTATTTGAAATATTAAAGTAATACTTCTAAGATGGTTCTAAAATAAAATAAAATAAAATAAAATAAAATAAAATAAAATAAAATAAAGTAAATCAGATAAGAAAATATTCAGTTTTCTGGATAGAATTTACGTTATTTTAATAGTACTTATCATATTGAATCATTGCTTCCATTAATAATAAGAACTCAAAGCTTTCAGAAAACCTGTGTAATATATTTTAAAAAGTTCTGACTATTAAGATCTCAGGAATTCAAGTACTAATTCAAATTCTTCATAGACATCCTGAATGTTTGTTCAGATCCCAGTACTCAGAAGTTTGAGTTTTGACAGGAATTTGAATGGATATGAAAGAAGGCTCTTTATCTGTCACTTCATGACTTACCTCAAAGGATATCAGCATCGTATTATAAACTTAAAGCTATTACTGTTGAACAAGAAAAACCACAAAGTTATGGAAAGAGAAGAGGAAAGATCAGAGTCCTTGTACTGAACGTACACATGAGCTCATAGTACCCAAGAAGTAGACACTGCTACATACCACCAAAGACAATAAAATCAGAACAATCATCTCCGCATTGGATGAATAAAGATCACCGCTAATTTGGTAGGGAGAAAATATTACCTTGTAACTCAAAATCTAGTGACTAAATGAATCAAAATGTACGAGGAAGACACACTAGGCAGGCAGCTGAGACGTTTCTGAATGCCACCAAAAGCATCAGATTGCCTAGTCCAGTATCTCTTCTCCAGCAATAGTTAGTCTCCAAAGGTTCAGAGGAGAGTGGGAAAGGAAGCAACCAGAAGGCTCTGATGCCTGGAATTAATTACCAACAGAATAAACAAATAAAATTAAATAGTGAATAAGTTTCCTTTTCAACCATCTGCTGCTTTCATTCTTAAACAGCAAATGAATTCATGAATTAAATACTTAGCAAAAAACCAGCCTGTAGATGCAACAGTGGATATTGCTGGTACACCCATGTAATTGCTGAAGGATGGGATGTGTCATATACTGGTTTATATCTTGTTTTATTTACGGCTTTTTCTTTTACTTAAAAAGCAGTAAAGAAAAAGAAGAGTCAACTGTAATTTTCAGATATCAGATATACAACTTCTTAAAGAGAATTAAGCAACAAAATATTCCAGCTGCTCCCCATGTTGTGAGATTAGTAACACACATGCTCAGGGTCAATGTTTAAAGCTGAAGGCCTCCAGCTAATGGTATTATGAAAATCTGTATGCCAACCATTGTATCCCATTTCATAGTAATCATAGGCAATATTTTATTTAATGGATTTTTCCCCTCCATTTTTTTTGCAATGTTGTAAATATTATGGAAACTTGAAGACAGTGAAGCTAAAATTAATGTGGATTCGCAAGCTGAAAAGCCAATCAGTACCCAAAAGAAAATTATTATAATGCATAGGTCCTCATTGTTCGGTAACTGAAGGACTTTCTGGCTAGCACAGACTTTGTCTTCTTTTGGTTTTGGATCATTTTCCAGTTTCCAGAGTCAAGGTTCTGTTCAGCTTCTGTCCAATTCTGAAATTTTCCAAAGATTCTTAAATTTACTCTCCTGGTTTCTATGGAAACTCTAAGAAATGACACAAACTTGCTGCAACAGTCACTCTTCAAAGCACAATTAAAAACAAAGTAAAAAACCTTCAAATTTGCTTGTTCTTGATAAAAAAATAAAAATACTTGAAGCTGAATATGATTAAAAAAAAAACCCAGAGAATATTATAAAACATTCTTTCAGTTCACTGTTTTTACAAAATATTATATACCTCTCCTAAACACCAATCACTGCTCCCCCTCTTTCTGAAATTTGAAAAGGAAAATATCTAATAGATCACCATGACATCAGATTCACTATAACATTTTCTTTAAAATATTCACTTAAATATTAATTTCTCTGTTTTCTACATTTCATGGGTAATAATATAGTCATTAGTATACAAACAACACCTAAACATGGAGTAAAAATGTTGACAATAACATAACCCTACTTCCATTGCACAGTTTAGAAACATCTAAAAAAATAATCACAGAATTGTGGAAGTGGACTCTGATTTCCCAGTCATAAACATAGGAAACATTTTAGCTAAAGTAGAAAGAAATTTCTCATCTCTACACTGTTCTCTTCAGCAGAAGGATTTCATTTTCAGGCCCTGTTTGCTTCTCAAACAGACTCACATTTTCATTCAAAGACTGCTTTATCATGTTTTCATGACATTTTTTCTTTCTCATTATTTAATTCAAATAAAAATTGCACTGGTGGTGTTGGTGGGATGATTATTCTATTGCAAAGAAATATTAGCACCATTTAGTT
Source organism: Thinocorus orbignyianus (assembly GCA_013400375.1). Taxonomy (NCBI): domain Eukaryota; kingdom Metazoa; phylum Chordata; class Aves; order Ciconiiformes; family Thinocoridae; genus Thinocorus; species Thinocorus orbignyianus. The sequence continues at coordinate 214,240 of VXBW01006077.1, read as the reverse complement.
GCCTGTCAAATATTAAAACTCATTATTAAAGTTAAAAAAAAAAAAAGGAAAAAATTACATTTTCAACATCATTGCACAAATTTTATTTTTGATACAATGCAGAACTATATACAATGGAATAAGGAAACAAAATCACATCAGAAGGCATGACATCAGCATACTGTAATCCTAACCACTGTAGCGAGTTACAGAAGAAGTATCAGTGTGGACTTCAATATTGAGCTTCTTTCGAATTCTACAGTAGTCATTTCTTGACTAACTTCTGTCATAATGAAAGTTATCTCACCACTACCTCTTACTTTCTAAAGTGTTCTTGCAAAGATCTGAGACAATATGAAGGTATATAAACTAAAAGGAAAAAAATATTGGGAAAAGGGGAAAAAAAAAGTTATTGTAGAGAGTATTTTGTTTCCTGTTGTAGGAATATGAGTAAATAACGTACGCAGTTTGCATGTAGGCCATGTTAACAAATATGGGAGCTTATAGTGTCTCTGCTGCTTGACAATTTGTGTTGTATTATGTAGGAGAGTTTTCAGCTATCAAAGCAAAATGTTCTAATTGGATTTTTCTCATATGCTTTAGCACTATAGTCTCTCCACTGAGACTAAATATTTTAGGAAATTGGAGAAAGGCATAAAAGTTAATTGACTTTTCATGGGGACAACAAAATTAACATTGAAGAGGGTGAGTTTGGTACACCAAAGAGAAGGTCACAGTACTTCTCTTCTGTCTCTTCTCACTATTTCTTCATTGGGAAATATAGGCATTCTGATGTTTAACACAGTGCCTGGCTCAAAGCAATTAAACTTTAATGGTATTGCAGAAGAATACCAGTGTGAGCTTGAAAATTATTTACCTTGAATAGCTAGATACTTGGAATAAGTATCAAGTAGGCATTTGGATTGTTTAGAAATAAAAATTCCAATAGTTCCATTCATGTTATTGCTATCTTCATTCCCATGGGCTTTCACTGAAAATACAAATATTAATTAAAAATGTGAAAAGAGTTTTCATGCTATTTTAATTCCCATTATTGGCTAAATGTGTGAGCTGGTCTCATACATTGATTTGCTTTACTATATTAATAGTTAAATTTCTTTTACAAATATTTATCAAATGCATGTGTGTTATAATCAGTATGAATTAGTTTGTGACTTCAGTAAGAGTAGGAATAGGCTCAGCCAGGCAAAGAAGATTTTTGCTCTTAAGAACTCTACTTCTCAAGTAGCAGCACAGTTTTTCCCAGTATATCAGACAGTGAATAGTGTCTGGATGTAAATTTGCTTACAATGCCAGGTCAGAGCCAAGAATTTTGAATGGAGAGAGCTTTACTATGAAGGTAGCTACTGAAGTGATATTCCACTTGACAAAATCTTAGTAATTCTGGGTAAGCTTTTGAAATTTAAGTGGTATTTGATGTTTTAGAGTAAAAAAAAAACACTATAAGAAACAGTAAGAGTTACTTGTCTTGAGAAAAAAAGACATTGGGGTAAGATGTAAGAAGTCATGTTACAATGATAGGTAGTGTTTTATACATTAGTTTTAAATAGTATTTTAGTCTGTTAGTGGCACACGTTTTATGAAAAATATCCCTTTCCCTAGATTTTCCACATCTGACGTGTCTCCAGGACATCTTATCAAATGAAGCACAAGGAAGTGCTGGGGAGAAGGAAACTGATGCGTAATGTATTTCTTCTTTTTCTTTCCCCCCCCTGGTAAGTGCCAAAATATTAAATGTATTAGAGATTAATTCTTTGGAAAGAGAATTCTGTGTCATTGTACCAACTTCACTAGCTCTTAAAGTCTTGAACCTGACTTTACCTCCTAATCTGCAGGTTGTGTGAATTATTTTTCACTGGAAGAGAGAAGCAGATAAGGTTCTGTGGAAAGACTAGGAATTGGAGGGCAGGGCTACAGGCTTATGTGAGAAGCTGCTAGATGCAGCTAGAAGCTTTCTCTGTGTCCAATAGAAGCAATGCCAGTCAGTTCCAAGATGGACCTGCCACTGGCCAAGGCTGAGACATCCAACAAAAGGTGGTAGTGCCTCTGTGATATTTAAGAAAGGGAAAAAACTGCTGGACAACACCATCCAAAGGAGAGGAGTGAGAATATGTGAGAGAAACAACTCTGCAGACACCAAGGTCAGTGAAAAAGGATAGGGACAAGGTGCTCCATATGCCAGAGCACAGTTCTGGTAAAGTTCCCTTGCAGTTCTTGGTGGAGACCATGATGAGACAGGCTCTCTCCCTGTAGCCCATGGAGGTCCATGGTGGGGCAGATATCTGCCTGCAGCCCATGGAGGATCCCACAGCAGTGCAGGTGGGTGAATGTGAGGGAATCTGTGACCCAATGGAGTCCTGGCAGGACCTGTGGAGAGAGGAGCCCACACTAGAGCAGGCTGTCTGGCAGGACTTTGACCCCAAGGGGGGACCCATGTTGGAGCAGTACATTCATGAAAGACTGCACTATGGAAAGGACCCACACTAGAGCATTTAATGAAGAGCTACAGCCCACGGGAAGGCCCTACCTTGGAGAAGTTCATGGAGGACTGTCTCCCATGGGAGGGACCTGATGCTGGAGCAGGGAAAGAGTGTGAGGAGGAAAGGGAGGCAGAGATAACATGAACTATCCACAACCCCCATTCCCTATCCCTCTGCACCCCTTGAGGTGAGGAGGCAGAGAATATCAGGAGTGAAGTTGAGCCCAAGAAGAAAGGAGGGGTGGGGGTAAGGTATTTTATTATTTGGGTTTATTTCTCTTTACCGGGGTCAACCCGTCACAAGGATCAAGTGCCAAACTGGTTGGAAGAAAAATGTATGAATGCAAGAGAAGCTGAATGTTACTTCTTTCTAGTAACCTGGATCAATAACAAAATGAAAAATGTATAATTCTATTACATCACTACAGTCTGAGTAGACAGTTATTTTATAGCCCTTCTTTTAGAACATTTCCTTCTGAGAAACATATAAATTCCATTTCAATTATCACCCTAAATGTATGTTTAAACATTTATAAATAATTATTATCATTCTGTATTAAGATATATACAATGAGAACGAAACTATTATAAAATGTAGATCTTTCTATACCCTCTCAGTTGTAGTTCTACTACTTTATAGCATACATGAATATATGTTCAAAGACTATAATTCAATTTTCTTTACTTCTGAATATTTAAGGACTATTTAAGGGCAAAATATTGTAACTGCTGATTTATTTTCAGGTATTTTAAGAGAAGCGAGTTTTCTTATTTCAGGTGACTTTGTAATGTTATTGAAGTAAAAAAAAATCAATGGCAAAACACATTTCATACAAGTGGCAGATGGAGTTGTGCTGCTTCTTGGAAAGAACTACTATTTTCTGCTAAGAAAACATCATATTTCAATTTGTTAGTTCCCCCAGATAAAGCTGCTCAGAGAAACAATATGACTGAAAACACTGTTCAACAAACCTACGAAAATACCTACCTGACAAGGTAATCTCTGTTTCCAATATCAATATACTGGTCCCAGTATACTGTCCACCCCTTAGCAATTGTTGTTTCACTAAAGAACTAGAAATAGTTGTGCTTGTTTACACTGTAATTACCTTCTAATTAATGAACAGCTTTCCCTCATTATGTGAGAATTACATAAGCTTACAATATGCAAGGAATGTGTAGGTAAAAGAGAATGAATTCACATTAATTAAAGAAAACAGGCAGACATGCTACTATTTCTTTCCATGCACCTTTCTGTTCACTGGTGACCCAGATATGGTTTACTCCAGGAGTTGAGCCTTTCAGATCTTATGATTTATGTTTTAACTGTTGGGGTTTTTTTTCTTTTTATTTTGCAAATATGATTTTATATAGTCATGTTTCCAATCAAGGCAATTAAATGCATTATAAAATCCAGAAAAGTGAAAATGCAAGCTAATTCACAAAACTCACTGAAGATGTGAGGAAGAAGTAATATTCAACTAGAGAAGTGATAAATTTATTATATAGATGAGTGACAAAGGACATAGTCAGAAAGGAGATACTTATATTAGGGTGCTAACTTTGTTTTTTGCAGATCAAAAACCTATCCCATATTTCTTTATAAGTGATTTGGATTTAAAAGAGAGAAAATCAGACATAGCTTGCAGTGAAGGGAACTCACAGCACGGGTTATAAGCAAAATAAGATTCATTCCACTTAAAGACCAATGAAATATATTTTTCCCTTGAGTTCTTTCTACTTTACTGAAACCGCAAAGTCATGGAAAAACTATGTTTTTACAGACTAAGTGTTAATTCAGGAACTATACCTTAATTGAATGTTATGTCAGGAGCTATGCATTAACAAACATTACAGAAGACCCCGAATACAATTGAGTAGCAGAAAAACCAGGCGTAACTAGGTACTTATTCAGAATCTTAAGTCTACTGCCAGCAAATGTATTTCAGCATCATAACTGGAAAAGTATTATCACTGAGAAAACAAATACTGTTCAGTCCAGTTATGTACTTTTTTTAGTAGCTAGTTCATATTTTTATAAGGACTCATGAAGTACTCGCTTGCCATTAAGCTGTGTAATACTTCAGGACTGAATCAACTGCAGTGTTGCAACACACGGATTAATTTTCAAATTCTTCTTTTAATGCCTCTCTGAGATCACCTTATTTGCCTGGTTTGTGATCTTCAGAGCACAGGCTGTTGTGATGCTGACCAGCAAAGCCGTGTTCATGTGGGAATGAGAGATCCACAGCAGAGCTAACTGGAGCAGGTGCAGGCTGTGTGGTACAGCACGTACAGCCTGCTGCGTTGTGCTGCAGAACAAACCCAACCAGCTCACTGGAACAGGGGAGCCTGCAGGCAGCTCCTGCTTGGCACCAATGATTATGCCTCCTGTGTGGCCTTGCCTTTATCCTTAGCAAGAAGTTCTCATGGGAACATCTTTCATATTCGACTGCAGAAATGGTGAATAGAGTTGTTTCCTTGTAAGAATATCCCGTAATAGCTTGGAAGACCAAAAGGGGAAAACTCTGCTATGGACAAGGTCTGCACGGTGTGGTGCATGTGGGGCAGAGTCCTGTTCGATGATACACCACTCAGGGCTCCCAGCTTCTAAGGGGACATAAGACTATCCATAGTCTTCTCTTCTTAACTCTTGTTCTGTTCTTATTCTCTTCTTAAGTCTTCTTAACTCTAATGAATTGCCTTTTAAATGATACTTTAAGGAGTCTAAGTGTCTTTCTTCCTTGATTCATAACAGACCAGCACCTCCTGGGGCAAAACATTTCTATCTCAGCGTTTTGAAATGTGATTGCCCATAGGCTGTCCCTTGACTTTTCCGACAAACAATTTAAAGCTCTTGGTCAACAGAAGTCGTTCTGATTCAGACTCCAGGTAAGCAATCCAGAGTTTGTTGGGTTTGTGATGATGTCCTGGCAAAGCAGAGCTATTCTTCTTCCAGCTCTAAAGATGATCTGTTTCCACTAACATTTCCAACTAGCTGTTTTTTTTCTCTTTATAAAAACTTTATCAAAGCCAAAATTGAATCTGTGCTTGATTTAAAGTACAAATTATTGGCATGGATTATATTCACTTCACGAAGCACATGACAGTATGTTTTATCTCATAGACTTACATAAACTTACCCTCATAGTCACCTCTGATAAAGCGTTGTGGCATCCCCCTTGTACAAATTGAGAAACAGACCACAGGGGCCAGGTTTCATTCCATGAAACTTCTGGCATACAATTGATGCAGATCATGTAAAAGTTTTGCCACTTTTGGCTCCCTCTACAGAGGAGAGTCAGTCAATGGAGAGAGAGAACTGAGAGAAAAGAGTGTTCTGAAGAAAAGACACAGCTCAGGTTTCCATTCACACCAAGGATGTGGGTAAAGCAGGTCCACCCCCCTAGTATACAGTTGACATCACTGTACTGAGCAGTCTACAGAACTCTGCATGAAGACACAGGATCTCCATACCATGATTAATAATTTAAGGTCCAGACTGAATGCCACACCAACAAGCTTATTGAACAGGGACCTTCTTCACCTGTCAAGTAATGAATGCTTACAGAATCGGATGCCTTACTCCTCTTTAGATTCATAACCACAATCAGTTGAAGATCTTTTGGAGTCAGTTACCAAAATTTGCTGTTGTTAACAAACTATACCCTCTAAGTGAGAAGACCAGTGTTTAAAGAGCTGTGAAGAAGTGAGGAGACCATAGATTCATATTCCTTTTCTTGGTTAAGGAACCCAGTCCCATATCCGGACCCTTCTGGATAGTGTCTTAATTATCAGCTCTCAGGTATATAAGGATTTTTATATTCAATCATTACTTGTAAAGTCATTCCATTAAACATTAATTTCCTAGTTTCATGTAACAAGGTAGAAGAAAAGGAAGAAGAGCAGCACAGGAACAGGTGGGTGGGTGGGTGGTCTATTCTGAATGGGCAAAGAACTGCATTTCAGAACTTGTTCTGAAAATAAAGCCTATACAGAATGGATAGATTGAATTGGAGAATGTGAAATCCTCTCTGTCCTTACTGATATTCACCTGATAAATGAGATTTCAGGTGTTCTCAGGCAGCAACAAGAATTGTTTCCAGCAGCTTTGGTGATTTATTTAAATACCAGCTTGTCTGTCTGAAGGAGAAACTACTCCTTGATGTGGATCAAAGTTGCTAATCAAAGATTTCTAAGAGGTTGAGTCACATAGATTTCCTCAACACAGGTTTTGGAAAATATGGAGTTTTTGCATGCATAAGAGATGCTAGGTAAAGAGTTTGAAGTCAAATAAGGAATCCAAGCAAAATATGAAATTGGTCCCATTTATTCTTAGTGTTATTAATCTACAAGATTAGCTCAGAGTCTCTAGAATAATTAACATTAAGTAGCAAGGGACAGAACCACAGTTAGTATTTGGTGGAATCGTCCTAAAGGTTTCAGGTTATACAGGCTTAATTATTTTACATAGAACAGACTCTCTTTGGACAGAGTTTCTTATTCCCAGAAGGATTTGAAAACTATTGTCTTCCCAGCTGAGTGAAAGCAGTGCCTCAGCTGTTATATCTGCAGGGAACAACAGATGAATAACCATGTATCCTGTTGCACCGCACACCAATCATTTTAGTCATGTCTCTGCATTTAATGTTCTCTTTCCATACACATAAGTGATACCTAGACTTTTCAGTCTAAATATTTTTCAGATGGTGACTGTTATTTATTTAATTATCTGTGAAAATTTTAGTAAATGCAAACTTATATTATTTTTGCTACAAATGATTATCCAGTGAATTCTCACCAGAAACAAACTTATTCTGTTCCACCCCACCTCCCAACCCACAAGTCCATCATTATTGGGAAGTTAGCACAACATCCATGACAGCTTGACTAACTCTTCCATCTCTAAGATGGAATTTGTTGGCATAACAATGTGGCAAGTGTTCCGGAATTAGACACATATACAGAAATCACTGGTGTTCAAACCATTCATGAACAGGAAAAGGCTAATCATTTTAACTGAAATATTCCTCCAACTGCAGATTTAATTTCATTTCAGGTTACTATTTAATTACTGTTACAAGCAATTAAGGAAATTTGTCTGAAGGATACCATGTGGAACTCTACTATAGTTGATGATAAGCATTGCATAAATAGCTGACTTTTCAAATGTGTTTGGAACCTGAAATTTCATTAAAGTGTGTGGAAAACCCTGAATTTAGTTTAGTTCCAGACTGTATGAACAGTTTTACAACTGCTAGACGGATCTTCATTCAGTTTATGATCCTGTTGTTTTCTGATCAACTATCTCTTTTAGTGTTGTTCTGGGTCCTGCCACATTTGACTTCAAATTTGACTTCAGAAATCTCCAGGGGAAAATCAATGGTGAAGTTGTTGATTAATAAAGTACTTTTATTTCTCTGAAGGTAAAAGGAAGTGAATGCAGAATTATTCTGTGATGGTTAAGCAAAAACATTAATTGCATCAATTGCACCCTTCTTCCTGGATATGTTGGTTTTAATGTGTTTGTTTAGTAGATAATAGAGCAAGACTTTTTAATACTCAATAATGCCTACAGACGATCTTTGCTCCATAAAATGTCTAATATTTTTCTGGACTCTCATATAATAGCTTGGACAACAGGACAAGATATTTTTGACAATAGCAAAATATACCTGATCCATTGATTTACATTTTCCCATTACTTCAGAGTTATTCTTTGGAAGGCACTTCTATATCAATTTAAGTGATTTTTCAGAGCATTCTGTGATAAAGCAAAAATTCTGATGTACATAAAAAGAGAAGAAAATATTTTCTGTGGGAATTTACTTCTAGTAAGGAAGGCATAGCAGGATGTTTTTGTCTCCTGGCAGATGCTTTCTCACAATTATTTTTTATGGGAACAATAGCTATTTGAGGAACCACAGCTACACAGCGAACTACAGGCTGGTTTGACCTACTCCCCGGGCTCATCAAGATCATGGAACAGATCTTCCCAGAAACATGAAAAATAAGGAGGGGATTGGTGACAACCAACAAGAGGCTTCCCTAAAGGCAAATTGTACCTGAAAAATTTGGTGGTCTTCTGTGACAATGTTACAGCAGTAGCAGATGAGGGGAGAGCAACTGACATCATCGTACTGGACAAAGCATTTGACACTGTCCTACGTGACATCCTTGTCTATAAATTGGAGAAATGCAGATTTGATGGTGGACCACTTGGTGGATAAGGAATTGGCTGGATGGCCACACTCAAAGAGTTGTGGTCAATGACTCAATGTCCAAGTGGAAAAAGTGACAAGAGGCATTCCTCAGGGGTCAGTACTGGGACTGTGCTGTTTAACACTTTATTGGCCCCATGGTGAGTGGGATTGAACACAACCTCAGCAAATTTGCCGACAACACCAAGCTGAGGTCGACATGCTCGAGGGAAGGGATGCCAGCTGGGGGGACCTGGACAGGCTGGAGAGGTGGGCCCATGCAAACCTCATGAAGTTCAGCAAGGCTAAGTGCAAGGTCTTGCACGTGTGTTGGGGAAATACCAAGCACAAATACAAATCTGTCTGTGTAAATAATGGCCTGAGAGCAGCCTTGAGGAGAAGGACTTAGGAGTGTTAGTAGATGAGAAGTTCAATACAAGCTGGTAAAGTACACTTGCAGCCCAGAAAGCCACTGTATCCTGGTCTGCATCAAAAGTGTGGTCAGTAGGTTGAGGTAGGTGATTTTCCCTCTCTACTCCACTCTGGTGAGACCCACCTGGAGTACTACATCCAGCTCTGGAGTCCTCAATACAGGAAAGACATGGACCTCTTGGAGTGGAGGTCCAGGAGAAGACCATGAAGATGATCAAAGGACTTCTCCTGTGAAGATGGGCTGAAAGAGTTGTGGTTGTTCAGCCTGGAGAAGGCTCCAGGAGACCTTTTAGCAGCTTTCCAGTATTTGAAGCAGAAAGAAAGCTAGAAGAAAGCTGGAGAGGGACTTTTTGCAAGGCTATGTATTGATAGGATGAG
>VXBW01006077.1:92996-200373 GCA_013400375.1 Thinocorus orbignyianus | reverse complement strand
AAAAACAAAAAAACCCCTCTAAATTATCCAGAGACACTTGCAACACCCTAGCCACTGGCAGGTGACTTCATACTTTCTGATATTTTACTAAGTGGTGAGTCTGTCATCCAGCAGCTTGATACAGATCCCTGGAAACATTCAGATGCCTTTATACTAAAGAAACTCAAAAATCAAAATAATTAGAACCTTAATTCCAGTGATTTGACTTCAAACACCAAAATCTAAACCCTTATCAGATTCAAAAACAGTTCAAATACTTAAGACCTAACCATGGAATGAGAGTGGGGCTTGGGGTCATCTTGTTGAAGAGAAGAAGCTGGAATACTTTTGCCTTATGTGTTCTCAGTGACTCTACTGACCCACCAAGGGTACAGAGAGATTGAGTGCATGGAAGTTATTTGACCCTGACTTGGCTTCTTTCTGAAATATACTTCCTAAAGAAAACTTGTACAGTCCTTGAACTGGGATGACAGGAAAAAATAGGTTAGGTGCCCATCTCCTTGCTGAGTGACTTCTGCCTGGGTTCTTTCTGGGCACAGCAGTATACGGCTGCTCACAGCTTGCCTCTGAGAGATACTGCCCTGCTCCATTAAAGGCATTTTGTAAAGCAGAGTCTGAAGGAAGAACACTTGAGCTGCAACCTAAAAGCTACAAATGGCTGTTTCAGAAGTTTCTCACTAACTCTTGTTCAGTCCTATCAGTAGGTAGGATAGCATTTATGTTTGTAAGGTGGCTTTGTCATTATGAAAAACCATTAGAAGTTGTTCTTTGGATTTTGGAGTGGTGTATCACATATCATTTCCCTTTTTGTCTTATCTCTTTAAAGTTTCATTTAGAGATGCAATTAGAGCAGAAGATTGTTCTATTTTCCTTATAATTCACTGTGTCATAAAAAAAATTAAAAAAAATTGCCAGTAAACAAGTCACAGACTGCAGATTTCTACAGGAGCTACTTCAAAGCTTTCAAGTCTGGTATACATTGACGCAAGGATTGGAAACTATGGAATTAAAAAAGGTTTAGAAGATATCATTATTGGATTCCTTATCTCTGTAAATACAAAACAATCCTCAAACTAGCAGCTTAAATCGCTCTTCAATTCACATGTAGGAAATGTTTGATAGAAATAATGATGTAGAGAATTGTTCAAGTCTGATAACACTGAAGTAATGATGAACGGAAATTATTAGTCATAAATAAGCAGAACACAGAATAAGTGAAGGTTTGTTGCAGGCAAGAGAAATCGCTGCAGCTGAAGTCACTTTGCAGTTGAGAATGGGCATAAAGTAAAAATCTAAATTTTATTCAGTCTTATTTAGTGCCTTAAACTAAAGTTATACATGAAGATTTACATCTTATATAACTGAAATTGCCCCAAATTTAGACACGCTGAAATAATTTATGCTATTTCATCAAATGAAATACTTTATCTTGGACTTAAAGAGTATTTTTAAGATCTATTTGCAATTCTGCCTCATTTAAATGACCTGCTTCATAGTATTATTACCCCACAGAACAGTTGCATAGATACATGCTGCACTGCAGTTCACAATGACTAGCCAGAAGCAGGCATATAAAGCAGTTTCACCACTAGACAAAATGTTAATAAAATTCCATCCTTAGATTCAGAAAGCTATGTAGTACACCTTGCTTGTGTACCCACTGATTCCCATACTATCTAGAAACAATTCATTTCTTCAGTACTGTACTTAATCATTTTAGAAAAACATGCTTTATAAAGCAATTTTATAAATTGGGACACTTCTGCATTTTTGTGTGCATCTACAATTTATTTTTTTTTACTTCTGTGTTTTTGTTTGCTGTGGTAAGATTCTCCAAGAAAATGCAGTGGTGTAGCTGTTTAAATGCTACATTATTGACCAAATTACTTCCAAAAGCGAGTATCACTGTTAATATTTTTTTATTACCAAAAGACAACTTCGCAGTATCTTAAATGATATTACATTACCTGAAAGCTACAGGAAAAGAAAATGAAAAGCTTTAACATTACATATAAAAATAGAAAATGTTAATGGTTTAAGGTCAAATTTTCAGTCTTTAAGAAAAGATTACATTGAAGTCATTTGTGTAGTTTATTCATATTCCTTTGCCACTTAGTCTTTGCTCATATAGTCTTTGTTACAACAGAGACAATAATAATACTGTTTTTCTAAATAACAGAATTTTGGTTATTGAACTACAATATACATGCTGAACATACACCAGAGATTTTTCAGAGGACCTTCAATGTCATGTAAAGGTCTGACCACATCCCATTCATAGCTCAGGTCAATTAGCTTCCAGGATGACTGCAAAAATACAGTATCAGAAGCCATGAAACACTTCCCAGGTACATTTCTTTTTTTTTTTTTTTTTTGTCCCCTGAGAAGCAGCTAACTGTTGCTGAAAATTCTTGCAAAAAAACAAGGCCAGATACTTAAAATTTAGCAAATTTTTAGAAAAATAAAAATAGAGCCATAAAATGGACAATATTTGGCAACTTATTGTTTTAGTTTCCTTCCTCGTATCACCTATGGTAATATAAAGCAAAATATGGGCAGGTTAGCAAGGTTCCCTTACCCTAAATTTATTTTCTGATTCCTTTATAAACTCTCTTGCCATCAAGTAGACAAAAACTACAACTTGTTAGGCTCCCAATTACTTTTAAATCTGGAGACTGGCAAGTTTATGCTACTTAAATAATTATGCAGGAGTTTAAAATTCATGTCAATCAAACAAAGGGATGGTATTTTTCTCGGTTACTTCCACTGTTAACATATGGCACGGGAAAAACAAATGGGGTACTTGTCATAAGGCTGCAGTTACTGGTGTTTTTTGCTAAGTAACAGAGCCATAGAACATAACTTTCAAAATACTGTGAATTTTTGTTGTTTCCCTTTTTGGACTCAATGATCAGACAGCTGTCGCAACGTATATATTACTCAGATTAATTGATACCTAAAATTTCAATAATGTACTAAAGAGAAAGCTCTTAACTAAACAGAAAGTTTCCCTGTAACTTCATTAAGATACCAGTAGTCTATCTTTTTGTACATATCAGTTGTGCCTGGGAACACAATCATGTACTGTACCTCTGCTAAGAGCACAATAATAAAAGACTTTCCTAAAAAGCTTGTTATCTAGAGCAATGGAAGCAACGTTCCAAAATAAAGTTAATTTTAATGAAAATAAAAAATTTTCATTGAAGAGAAACTGTACTGTAAGAAACTGACAGAATGAATCAGCCTGTCGTGACCTCTGTTTTGTCCTGAACAGTGACCAGTGGTGAACCCTTAGAGAAACACAGAAATATAAGCATGTACAGAGTGGTTCTTACCCACAGCTCCTCATAATCAGTAATTCATGTGCTTTAAATGTCAGCAGTTAAATCTACCTATGCCCAACTAATTTCTCCAAGATCTATTTTGAATCCATGTATATTTTGTGTGTCTATTACAACCTGTGGCAATATCCCAGAAGTTTATTTGTTTTATAAATAACTCTTTTCAGATTCCTACTTTTTGTTAATAAAGCTTTAGGAGCATCTGATTAAATTACCTGTTTACTGGTTTGAAACAGATTATCCTTTTAATATCATTGTCTCCATAGGATTAATGGTTTCATAGACCTCTACCATAACCTTCCCCACTACATATTTTGGGGGAAGTAATTTCTTACCTGTGAATATACTGCACACCCTCCCTTCTCTGCTCTGTCCTGTTGGAGTGGAAAAAGTATTCCTGTAAAACTATTTCAGATGCTTTCTATTAGCCAAATTGAAAGATAAGGCAAAGTGGTGAATACAAATAACAGAGATAAAGGAGATACAGGAGTTCTGGACACTGCCTTGCCATGGGTTCCCACATCTTTTCATTATTTCCCTCATGTCTCCTATAAACCTAATAACATTTAGAGTTGTTAGATATATTACTGTTCTTGAAATTAGAAGTTAATTATGTGTGCTTCTGATGACAACAAATGTTTAAAGTTGTCAAGCAAGTTATCAATACAATCCACTTATGGCAGAAGTTTTGGAATTTGAGTTGAAAAAACAGGGAAGGAACAAAACTCATTGTGAAGAGCTAGGTGGAAAACCTGCAAGATGAATAAAGGGAAAGAACTACAAGACATGTCATTCACAGCTTTGTTGCTTGTGGCTGTTAATGTCACTAGTTTGCCTAAATAAGTGGTTTCCCTGATACAGTAGAAGAATGAGCAAGGCTTATCTGGATATGAAAGAAGAGCAAAGCTGTTCAATTAAATCCAAAAGGACCATCATATAAGTCATGTTATGAAGCTAATTCTGAGCTTGCTTACAGGTGAAAACATGAAAACTCTTATACATATATAGCTGGGTTTGCAATGGTCTCTATAGGCCTTAGCTTAAAAAAATATATATATCTAAAAGAGGCAACGCAGCATTATACTGCATGCCTACACTACAGTGGGGATTACACCCTTTTTGTCAGGAATGTTTTTGAATTGATTTAAGAGATCATTCCCATTTCTAGGACACCTCAGACTTCTCTTCATGACTGAAAGCAATTGAGTCTTTCCAGAAAGGCAGATTATCACATTTACTCTTTGGAAGCAGTAAATGCCCTTTTTTTTTTTTTTTTTCTTTCTTGAGAAAAGAGAAGACCAGTATGTCAGTCCTAAGGAAATTATTTCTGTGGGTTCAGAACAGTTGTCAGGTTTGAGGATATAAAGAGACAGACAAAGCTCTGTGGCTATTGTCAGATATACGTATTTACACGCATGTAGGTTTCCAAGGCCCTTACCTTGTGAGTAAAACTTCATCTGGTTATAATACTGCTTTAATTTGTCTTGGAAACTCAAGAATACAATGGCATATGTAGTTACAGGGGTACATGAAGATAAAACTATTTTTCTCTGTATTTTTGATTTTGGTGCCAAATGCAGCTAAACCAGAACAGATATTTTACCTAATTAGACACATTTAAAGAAATGCTTTTCTTTATTAAAGGCTTTAGAGCTAAGCACATAATTAGTGTATACTGTAATTAAGCTCCAGTGAATTATAGATCAGTTGGCCTATAGCTAAGAGTGCTAAAAATGTTAATTTATATATTATTACCTGCTTATTTATATGTTCTCTCTGCAGTTGAACCCATATTTTCATGTGCAGATATTTGTGTGCAGAGTCTAAGAAACCAAGAACTTCTTTGTTCACTACTTAATTTAACTGGGTTTTAATCAAATTAGAGTTATCTATCTGAATGGCCAGATTCTCAGTTGCTGAAAATGAACATGTAGTAAATGGACATCCTTTAATGGCAGATAGTGTACTGGGTCAGATACCTAGGGCAGTTGTAATGTTAAATATGTTCTGGTTTCTGTTTTATTGGTTATGAGCAACTGCAGAGTTATTTTCAGATATAACATTACTGATTGCAGTAGAGGTACAAAAGAAAGTGGTTTGCCACATGATCTTGAAGTATTAGAAGTCCTAGGCAACATCAAAAAATAATGTAAGTTTTAATGTAAAAAGTATTTCTCATTAAATACAAAAATAGTTCTGGAAGCATGAGCTAGATTCAAGGCCTTGCGAGGTAGTCTACCCAGCAGACTGCAAAGTCAAATTCACCCTATGCTTCCCCTCTAGTTCAGTATATCCTACTCTCTTATCTGCCTAGGGACATCTTCAAAGAGACATGTAAATTGTCTTCCCACACTTCAGAAGACTGTTGTCTGGTGACTAGGACACAAGTTTTGAAGGTGGAAGATGCAGATCAGAGATTTCAGGAAAAGGATGCAACTGAATCTGGGAGTCAGACCTGCTCAGTGGGTGCACTAAGTGGTATGTCAGTGAGCAACATGCTACGTGAGAAACAAGGGAAAGGCTTCTCATCTCTTCTCTGTCTGTGGTCTAAAACTAACCTACTTTAGATCTGCAGCGTGTGAAGAAGGTGGTTCTGCCATGTTCGATGGCCTCTGGGAGTGTTTACTGGATTGAGCTTTTGGGGTGATTCAGACTTCATTCCTCACAGTTTCTCAATCTAAACTGAGCTCAGACATGATCTAACTGCTGAGCTGCGTAAGCCTGCCAAGTATAGGACAGTTCTGGGCACGTGCAGTGACTTAATTGGTACCTGAAGGGATTTAACATCAAATGTTGAAGAGTTTATAGAGATTAGGTGTCTCCAGCTCAGAAGGTGAGTCAGGACTTTGCCATTACAATTTCCCCTCTGCAGCCCAAACTTATTTTACTTGAGTACCTATATCTTGCACTGGAACTTGCCTTGAATGCCCTCTATATCTGAAACAACAAAAAAACAACAAACTCCCAAAATCTATCACTATAAAGTAATGGAGTTCCTTGTTTCCAGTAACAACATGTTGATTGTATTAATTCCATCATATAAGCAGTATGTTTCGGATAACATTCTTTCTTTAAGCTATGCTCATCTGAGTGCAATAGTACTTACGATTCTCACAATTGATGGTCTAATATTTTAAAACTTCCTAACTCTTCTTTGACTCTTTTGTCACATTGTTAGTTACCTTGGGATCATCCAGATATATGTTTTTTCTATCCTTATTCAAGTTGAAGTCTACAGGGAAGGGACAATGAAGAGTTAAGAAATGAAAAGGATCTGACTGTGGATAAAAGAACACTTTCTTTTTAAGGTGCATTTCTTTTTTTTTTTTTCTTCTTTATTTTTTGAAGGTCTTTACCACAGACTGATGTTCTCAAGCCACAGGCTATTGAACTTTCTAGTACAAAGATTTGCCTCGTGCTGAATAATCACATACAACTTGTATTTGATCTCTTCAACATGAAGCTTTTAAGTCAGGCTGCTGAGACCACTGCCTGTCATGCTGACCAGTGCAGTGCCGCTTCTTCCTTGAACTTCCCTGCTAGTCTCCATCCATCCAGTGCCTCTTGCCTTAACTTACATTCAATTATATACTTTTCGAGGCAGTGACTTTGTTTTGTGTTTGTACAATACTGAAGTGATCTCCTAAGTATTACCACAGTGGAGATATCAATCAATAGCTATGTGAAAGCATTTATATTAATTTAATTTATTGCTTCCTTTTTGCAAGAATAAAAATGTGTATATCATGCTTCCAGCATGGTACTTCAAGATGATAGCTCTGCATTTGCAGGTAATTCCAATTATAAATGTTTTTCATATAATAAAATATGCTATTTAAATATTCAGCTCTGTGGGAGTTAGAATCTAAAGGGTTTATTTTGTATGAGAAACTCTTAAATACCAGTGAGCTGAAAAATTCAAACACAGAAATTCTTTCATTGCTATGTGATTCTGAAAAGTGAGTACAAAGCAGAAATGCAAAAACCCTAATATTTGGTAATTTCTGTTTCTTATTTAATAAGTTTCCATAGAACTGTCTTTGCTCAACATATGCCTCCTGTCCTTCACTCTGACTGTTCCAGTAGCCATGTAGTCACCTACCTAAGTGCAATCTATATGTTAGAGAAATGCCTCTCCTTATTTCTGGAAAGTGAAAATATATGGCTAGATTTTAAAAGCACTGCAAATGTATTAAATTGCTAATTATGGCAGATCAGATTAGAGCACATCAAGAGATATTGTCTTTGTAAAATGAGCTTAATCTGCTAGATAAAATAAAATTAATAATTTTTTGTGTTACAAAAGGTGGAGAAGAAGCTCTCCTCTTCAAATTGCCTGCCACTCCGGGATTTCTCATTTGACATATTATAAATACTCCACCAAACACATCTGGAGTTTGGTATCATGAAGGTAAGTCATAACAAACATAGTAGCTATATACATATATACAAAGCGGTAAACTATTTATATACTGTCTGCAGAAATTCTAATTCAGTTCTTCTATGGACATCACTATACAGCTGCATTAAGTGGAATTACATCCAGAAGAATCTCTCCTAACCCACTTATTTTCAGTTAAAATAATTAGCAATATAAATATTCCAGCATTCATTTTATTACTACATGCACTAAAGATTCTACTGGGATATATGAAAAGACTGGAGGTAAAGTGGATAAGTCAATTTACTGTAATGTTCTCTTTCACTTATTGCATATTCACTCTTTTAAAGGCTGTGGGTTTACAATCTGCATAAAGACTCAAATATGCAATCTGAATGTGAGATGTAGACTCGAATTGAAGATAAGAGGAACTTGGCTTGTGTTGATGGAAAATGCTACAACATTAAAGGGAAGTTTTTTGCAAAAATTTTCACATCCTCTATCTGCCTTATGCTTTCTCTCGTATTCTTTTATATGCTTGAAAAGAATGACACTCAGGTATCAACATGTGAGTGACCTTTCCGTGTTCATATGTGTGATTAAAAGTCAAAGCCATTTAGAGTCTCTTTATATTCCATGATGTAGGAAGGATGCTGTTGATTTTTGTACTCTCTCTGCAACAATGATTATGGTAAAGTGGATACTGCTTATTCTAAGTTAGAAGCAAAGGAAACCCAAGTTAAACACGGCATTCACATCCTGTAGCTTCAGCCACTTAAAAGGCAGGTACTCTCTTATCTTTTAGGCTTTGTATACAGTGAGTGATGCATCTGGGAGGTGATTCACTCCGCTGCAAGGTTCACATCTAAAATAGTTGCACAACATGAATCATGTTTGTTCCTCTTCATTGAGAAAACCTGGGTGACTGTGTATGTTGGTGCTTATGCTTCAGATGGCTAAAATAAAGATAGATGAATTTCACCTTCTTGATGTGACCTCAGCAGGGATATAAAGACAATCCTTTGTACTACTATCTCTCCTTTTTAAACAGGTACGTAGATGTAATTACATTATTGCTTTACTCAGATTGGTTTAGGATACCCAATTTTTTTCCCCTTTTGTTCTGTCAGTCCCGATTTGTGTCAAATGACAAGATATGTGAAACACGTCTCACCTTTATTCTTTCATCCCTCTGACCTCATTTATGCCAAAAAATTAGTTACAAAATATCGTTTTGCTGTTCTTTTTTTTTTCTAAGCAATAAATTCTGTGGAATATAAAACTCATAAAAAGTTGTTTTATTCTTGCACTCAGTGAGATGAGGACATTTAGCTCTCTCACTCTTGTTATGATACTCTCCCTATTCTCACCAGTCTTATTTGAGTCGATTAAATAGTTCAGTTCTCTACCTTTTAAGAGTTTTCGATTTGTGGAAAATGAGCATAAAGTTGCTGAATTAATGGTATTAAATTTTAAACTAACCTGTGGGATTAAACTGTATGTTTTGACTCAATAGAAGTTAAGGGAGGCAAAGAACAAAGGGTTTTGAAAAGTTTGCTTCAGTCTTTAGCAATTAGGGAATAAGAATCATAGAATAGTTTCAATTGGGTTGGACCTTTAAAGGTCAGCTAAACTAGATCAGGTTGCTCAGAGCCCCATCCAACCTGACCCTGAAGAACTTGCATTGCATATTGCTGTTTGGAAATGGCACTTCTTGAATGTCAGTAGCAGGCAGAATTCTTTTGCATTCCACTGGCCAGTAAATAAGGTACTCTTCAAGCCAGCTATATATGTATGGTGGTGGTTTCTTTTCGTTTATGGCACACTCATTATTTTATACAGCACTGGTGTGCATAGGGGATCACCAGTTAATGCATTTGATGACTAAGTAGTACATTGCAACCCTCACCATTTGTATAATTGTAAACCCATCACTTTAGTAATATGAGTATAGCAAACCAACATTTTAAAAGTAAGATGAGAAAATAAACAGCACCCACCTTTCTTGATTATACTGCAGCAGTCAATGTTTATTATTGTTCTGTGTAAAATGCTAAGAAAACAGCAATTTCCAGGCTGAATAAAAGCAATGTAAATATCAGCAGGTTTATTTAGTGCTATTAACCTGGCTGTAAAGAGCTTATTTTCACATAATGTTCAGGAAGAAATTCTTATTACCTGGCAATATTACTGGACCGTAATCTTTAAACAAACCATGAAATCACTAGCTAAAACCATAACTGTGTTGAAGTGGAAGCAAGTATGTATACACAAGAGTGCTTAAAAGCCTGGTAAAACAGCATAAACAGAAGCAGGCATCTTACTGCTGGTCAGTTATTAAAAAAGTAACCAACCTATGGCGTGCAAAGTGGGTTTCTTCTGATGAAAGCAACACAATCAAGTTTCTTGGAGACACAAAGGTATAGGCGCCTCTGGATCCAAATGCATTTCACAGCAAGGCACTTCATAACCTGAAACACAGCTGGAAATTGAAGGAGTGAAGTCAGATTCATCAGATAGCTATTGTTGCCACTCTGACTTATTGATTGTCAATCTTATCTTTCTGTTGTAGTCAATAACAACTGGTTTGCAGATAAAATTTTTCATTGTCTGTATTTATACAGCTGGAACTGGCTATAACTAGGTCAGTCTTATGTAATTCCACTGTTGCTGCATAAGAAGTTCAGGGGGAACCAATAGAGAATACAGATAGAGAGCAACTGAGTTTTTTCAAAGAACATTGAACTGTGAAGTAATTTTTTTCTTGTTTGTTTGTTTGTTTCCCTTGGGAATGATAGCTCAGTTATCAGTGGGCTAAAGTGCAGGGAAAAAAAAAAAAAAAAAAAAGGAAAAATAAACAATGAAACAAGTATTGACTAAATAGGTATAAATTCCACGACTTCCAGAAAAAAAGATGAAGATACTGCTGCACTGAGTCTGGAGAAATATATGTAACACTGATTATACCAACAAGAATACTGGCCATTACCAGTAGGCACATGAGTCAACAACAGGAGAAATACAGAGGACACTGAACAGACCTTTCCTCCCAGATAGTAGAAATAAATGTTCACTTGGTGTAAGCAAGTCATAATTTCCCAGTTGGAATATTTTGATACTGATTTTTTTGAAGATGAGAAAAAGTTAAGAAAAGATGATGTTTAACAACAATTATTCAATCTTTAACTTATGCGTTTTCACTTCAATAAACAAGATGCTTGAATAAATTATTCCTGATTCAATACTAATTCAAATGTAAAAAGAGTTGAAGTAGAAAATGTGACTGAGTGATAAACTACATTTTATCTTCTGTTTAAATATATTAAAATAGCATAAAGACTTATAAAAGTCCTAATGATGTGCTATTAAACTTTAGGGAGTCAGTGACAACTATAAAATAGAATAAAAACAGGTTAAGAAATAGATATTTAAAATAAAATTATACTCTATAATCCATTTAGATTGAATGTTGAGACAAAAACTTAAGTTAAAACTTCAGTGTTACTGAGTACAAGAAAAAGGAAACCAGAAACAACAATGAATGAATGAATGTTGATGAGAAACTTGAGGTTTAAATCTTGCTTCTGGAAAGTAAAAAGACAGATGAAAAGAACAAAGAATACTTCAAACTGAAATCAGTCACACTACATCCCCTCCCCAAAAAAACCCAAAAACCAACTACAAAAAATGCTGAACTTGAAAGCTGGAAACATTAGAACATTAGACCTCATTTACCATGTTTAGTAATTTTGGGATAAAAACATAATTTTTGCTAGACAGCTGTTTTGTTCACAGAGGATAGTTGAAACAAGTCAATGCTCACTTCCAGCCACAGTTTTCTTCACTGTTGCATTTTTGTTTGGAGTTGTGTTGTTGGCTATAATTAAATCAAAAAAACAGACAGCTTTAAATAAAAATGGAAAACCTGGAAAACTTCATAAGCTGATCCTTATAAGCAGCCCAGGGTTGTTAGTTACTTGATACCTTCAAACTTTTAAGCCCTAAGACTTGACCGTGAACTTTACAAGAGCAAATACTTTCGCAATAGTTGAACTAATAGAGTGTTTCACAGAAATCATAGACAAGATTTCTAGTTTCTCCAAGTAATGGATTGGATTTTAAACTCCAACCTGAGATGTTGAAAATGGATTTTTTTCCCAAGTTGAAAAAAAAAAAAAAACAAACCAAAAAGATACCTTGGGTTAAGATCTGAAAACTAATGCATCTAAATTACTAGAACCACTAGAAAAAACTTTTGCCTAATGAGAAGTAATGTTTACTTCAGCAGCAGGTAAATTGAAAGGGCACAGCACATAGAATTATTTTTGTCATCAGGTAACATAAGAGGAACCTTGTCCTTCTTTAGGAGTCAGTCAAGTAGAACATCTTAAGGTCAAAGTTGCTAAAAAAGACATGGTTAAGATGTTGTTACATCTTGACCCTCAGTACACCCTATTCAAAATAGTAGGAGATAATTTTGACATACAATTACCTACAAGAGTATGGTCAAGCAGTTAAATGTGATTAGAAGCCATTTTCTATTATTAAAACATCCACACTTTCTGATTTCATAGTGAATCTGAAAAATAAAACCTCTGTGAAATGGTAGAAGCTAAAACAACATTTTGCAATCCCAGTCAAACTTCTGCTCAAATTCAGTTTTATAAGGACCTGACACTTACCTGAACTAGTTTCATCTGTCTTTAAGCTGCGAGGATTTTTATTTTTCTTTGCACTCTAATGTGCTTCCTTCGCTGCTTCTCCTTCCCTTCACTGACAAACAATTCATTTTTTAATATCCTATACAGAGCTATTGCATCAGAAAGAGGACAATTATATTAGAAGTGTGCTCAAGATTGAAGGACTGAAACTGATCTGAAACATATGAAGCTAAGGGTTTTGGTACGTTTTTGACTGATTAGAGCTTTGGTATGAGAGCCTTTTGGCTGAGTCTGGCTCCTATCTACATCCCCTGTGTTCAGAAAAGAGAAGCTAGAAAAGATAGGTTGCAGGTAGGAAAGATATATACAGAGGAAAATTAGGGAAATAATGAATTTATTTCCTCTATCTGTAGTAAATAAACCCTTCTGAGATTTTGTGTTTAAAATTTCTGTCATTCTCGTCTGCATGCAGAAATCTGCTTCCAGTCAATCACATGTAGCAGATGCATTTATTTTGGTAAGATTTACGGATATCCTAAGAAAGACTTGTGAAAAAACTAATTTATAATTAAGCTAGTATTTGTTTTAGTTGATTGCACTTTGGCATGTTTGGAATTATTATCGATATTTTTTTTATCAAATCAAGTCCATTATTGAGCTAGTAAGAAATCAGGTACATTATTTTACCTTTTCTGCTTAAAAATGCCATGTTGTTTCTGAGTGATAACTTACACAAATTCTTTTTTCAAAAGGTAATATCTTCGTGATACCAAGGCAGTTAGTTTTACCTCTTAACATAGCACATGACTATGCAAAACACATGACCATGCAAAGAAGCTTCTCAGCTTCTTTATTTTAAAAACAGCTCCTTTCAGTAAAGATGACACAGCCTTTGGGTACAGTATTTGAATATGCATATTGTTATTTTGTCTCAAAAATGTGAATTTCTTGTTTTGTAGAACAGAAGGAAGAATAGGCAATCTGCATTTCAAAGTTTGGCCCATTCTGGCAGTGGAAAATTAGATCTGCAGTGTACCTATTCAAAATCAGATCTTTTTGTCTTTCACTGTGACATTAAACCAATATATAAAGGGTTTATCATAAAAAAGCTGCAAACTTTTATATATGCTGGTTTCTTCAGGCTGAGTGGAATCTTTATGTTAAAAAAATACACCTGTAATACTTATGAAACACGACTCAGAGAGGACCACTGGGTTGCCAAGGTCTCACATTAAAGAAGCAAGAGCAACATGAGTAATATCTAAAAAGCAACCACCGTTCTAACTGTTAAACTCAAGTATATAAACAACAACAACAGAAAAATAATTAAAATTAGGTTGGAGTAATTACTGAAACTTTGATCTGAACAAAAGCCTCTCCTTAAACAGGCATGCAGAACCTAAGTTTTAGTGGCCAGGGGCAATGAAATTACTTATATAATTTTGGCTTGCGATAAGAACAAACCAGGTCAAAACAATTTTATTTCCTCTGTGGCAGAAAAACAATCTTTGCTGGAAAGAAGAAGCAGTATATGTAATGTGAAGCTTTTGCTTTTCTCTTACACGATAATTTCATAAACAAGATAGAGATGCTATAGATAAGAAAACATTAAGCCGGATGGAAAACTGGTTTGAAAAAGAACATTTTGATACATAGTAAAATAACAGTTATTTACAGCTCATTATGAAATTGGTGTCAGTCACTTGATGATGACCACAAAGATTTGTCTTGGACCAGTATCATTATCATTATTAACAAATTTTGACAGTTAAATTTTCAACATCAGTACAGAAGGTGTTGCGAACAGATCAGAGAACAAAACTTGGACAATTCAGAAACACTGTCCAACTTCCAAAATATATAATAAAATGAAGAATGAGAGTAAAGAGATGTCAAAAAAAAAAAAAAAAACAAACAAAAACAAGCCCCAAAAAACCCAAACAAACCAAAAAAACCCACCAACCTAAAAAACAAACAACAGCAGAAAATGTGAATACTTTCTCATCTGTGGAAAGGACAAGAAAAAGTCTAGAGAGGACTGAAAGGGGTAATGCCAAAATGATGTATGCTGGGTCCAAAGGTTCACCTAACTTCCTCAGTATCAAATGCTAGCCAGTAAGAACCGCTTAGGAAAGACTATGTGAAGCAGAATAAGATGGACTGACCCCTCCCTAGTGTATTCTCTGACATTTTTATGTTAAAACAGTCTTGCAGTGTGTAAAAGACAGCTTCACAAAAGAAGCAAACATATTATTCTCAGCATCAGCTATGGATTCTACCTTAAAATCTGTGGCACAAGCCTCAAGTTACAGGTTTGGGCTAAATGCCAAAAAGAAACTTTTAACAGAGTTCAGGGAAGTTTCAAATCGCTATCAGGAGAGATTTCTGTAACGTAAGTTAGACAAATGTTTATGAGAGATGATAGCTGATCCTGGAAGGTGTAAGGGAATGAATCAAATAAGCTCTTGAGATCTCTTTCAGACATATTTGCTATGATTCCATATCTTCTCAGTCATCTTCCAACCATCTTCCAGGTGTCTCTTGTTTCTTTGGCAGAAAATATATAATGTGTTTTATGAATAAACCATGTGCAATGTTTGGCTGAGGAAGATGAAGTGAAGAGGCCACAGGCTCTTCTCAGGTGGCATATGATTCAGCAGCACAAAAATCAGAAATAGACTAAAAATAAGAAGATCTGTTCAGAAAACTAGATGTACTGTAATATCTGACCTGGAGATGCCATTTGAACTTGGAAAAAAATGAAGTCCTAAGGAGAATTAAATGAGAATTCAGGCTTCACATGGGAGCATATCGCAGTAGTATCCCGGTGCAAGTTTCGGAGAGAAATATTGTTTTCATACAACAAATCAGAATTTTCTTCTCTCCATTATTCAACACAGATCCATATATTTTACNACACATCCATATATTTTTTTTTCTTTTTTTTTTTTTTTTTTTTTTTTTTTTTTTTTGTACTAAGTTGGCATTCCATACTCTCAGATGTAGGACCAGACATTGTACATTGCTCCTATACCATATGCCTTGTTGCTAATAACTGAATCTTTAGCTATTAAATTAGAAATCCTTTGTGTACAGGAAGTCAGCTAAACATAACTGCATTCATCACATTACAATTATATCATAGGTATTATCTAAGGCACCACTAAAAATAAGCAGCAATATATAAACTGAAAGTACTGAAGCTTCATATAGGATTATTCTAGAATAATTGGCACCCAGCCAGACAGCACACTTATGGAATTTTCAATCTTCTTGTATCAAATAAAATTCAGGAAAAAAGAGCCCCAAACCTATTGTTTAGAGGAGACTAGTTCTGCTGTACAATACCACAAAAAATGTTGGGGAATAGTAGCTTTCTTTGTCTATCATTGCTTCTATAAAAGTTTTTCTCACTCCCATAATTATGGAAAATCTTATGCCAGAAACAGCAAACTAAACCCTGCCTTGACATTTGTACATTGATGGTAATTGAGGCTAATCAGGGTTGTCCCTGTAGCTCATAGCAACATAATAGTTTTTCTAAACACAAGTACACTCTACAGATCTTAATTCATTCTTTTAGAGGCACTGACATGTTGAGGTTCAACTAGTTATGTTTTTTTCAGTTTGATTTCTACAAATTGAAGTTTTATAACTAACTGAATAAACCCCATGCTTGCCTTAATTGATCTGGTCCATTCTTGCTTTGCTTTCCCCATGAGGATAAGTATTTTGTGTGATCTCATAATTTGTGAAGAACAGTCCCTGGTGAAAATTGCTTCTTTTTTTCCCCCTTCATATCTACAATTGACTTTGTGTATCCTCCAGTCCTAGCCAGCAAATGAGTAACACATGATTAGCCCTTTCTCAGACATATCACAGAAGCAACTTGCATATGATGAGTGTTTCTTCAAACAAGCAATATCTGTTACAGAACAGTAAGATCAATTGATATTGATCTTATGGTGACATCTATAAGTGCAGGCCTATACTTGCTTTTCCAAAGCATGGCTTCAAACTTACTAGTGCTATTCTTTCTATAGAGCTAGTTTATACTGCAAAGTATGAAGAAATTAATGGTAAGTAGCACTATAGATCTTCTATGTCTACTGAGCATTACGTACCTATCCTATGTGTTAGATACTGACAATGAAAAATAGAAAGATTTGAGTGTTTTCAAAAATGTATCTATTCAATAGACATTTCAATGCTTTGAAAAAGTTGCAACTATTTTTTTTCTTTTCTAATAGCAAGTTTTTACATTTACCTTGATTGTCTACAGTAATTTTGAACATAATTTAATTTTATTCTATAAATATTGTTTCACTGAGATGACTGCAATAGAAGTGAAACATCCTCTGTTGGTTTCAGAGAATCTGGAAGGGCTCACACTATGCTCTGTGCAGAGAGATCAGACGTCACTTTCCATGGAACTTATGACAAGGTGGTGGAAAATTTTAGCCATATTTTGGCTGTTAAATCAAAGGAAAATATTATCATTGCCAAAAACAATTCCCTCTGCAATTCTTTACCTCAGTTATCTGCAGCATTCTGCCTGTTATCTGTTTTCTCTCCTCATTGTTCTGATTGGCAAGGGAAGTATAGGTCACTCTGCAGTGGCACCTGAACACAGCTGCGCAGGTTGCTCCTTGTAATGACGAGCTTATTACACAATAGTGAGAAATCAGAATGCACATTTCCTGGCAAGTTGAAAGGTATCACTTTCAACAGAAGGGTAACTAATGCAGAGGTGAAAAAGAATCCTTTACATTCATATCTCTTTGCAAAAGACTATCACGTAAGTTGTGTCTGTGGTAAAATATGTTGAAGTCTGATTAATAAGGAAGCTGACACAATGAGAGGAAAAATGTTTTAGTGGATACAAAAAGTGGTCAGATCAAATGCAATATAAGTCCCATCAATAATGGCTTCAAAGAGACTATCTTACTGCCTGCACCAATTGTATCTGTTTTTTTTTAAGACTGCTTAGGTAAAAGGGAATTACACTGTTCATGCATTTAATGTCATATTTTTCCATGTGATACTTGGTGTAGATTACAATAGTGGACTGCAAAGACAGTTAGGGTGAGCTGAGGGATCTTTGATACAATTTTCTGGCTAGATAATACAAATTTGTTTCCCAAGCAGCTCATTTCTATGGAATAAGAGAGGTAGAAAATTATTTCTGCAAATTGGAATTGATGAAATGTCTTTTTCTAAGCCATGCATGCAAGTAATTACTGATTAAATTATGTATTAAAGTAATTGAGGTGAATTATTTACTAACTGCTTTTGTGGTTTTTTTGCAGATTCTCTTATATTTTATAGACAGACTAAGTGCCATGCTTCACTCCTGAGTATTTATAATCTTTCTGCTTAATTGAGCTGTCAATTGCTTGAAGAAATGCACCACAAAAATATTCTAAAAACATCCAAAGATTGAGATTTAAATTAAAGATCCCATTTCAGAAACAGCTGGAGAAATATAGTAAGAGTTTTCTGAGACAATTTTTGCAATTTAACAAAATCAGATAGGTTGAAATAGAAGTATGTAAGTTCTTGTGCAGTTATGGTGATTTTCATTTGACATTCTCCAAATCAAATCTGACTTCATTTTGACTTTCCCGTAAGGTAAAAAACAGATTTACCTGAATCTCACTATGTCTTCTGAAAACTGTCATTTTTAAGGATATGTAAATTACAACCATAAAATTATTTGCTGATCTTTCACAAGTCTGCATTCATATTTCAAGCTGATCTCCCAAGGAAACTTCCTTGAGATTTTGACTTGTCCAGACATTGCTTGTACATTTTTCAACCTTTCTTGTCAACCCAGTTTTGCAATGTATGCAGGACCCAGAAGTTGAAGATGCTAAGAGAAAACTGATTGCCTTCGAAGTCCAGAATGGATCATTACAGGAAGCTCGAGATTTTCCAGATGTACAGGTTTCAGAGGTAATATAAAGAAAATAGGATCAAGAAAATCTCTTCTGTGCTCAACAACTCCAATAACATAAGTGAGTAATTGGATTGAAGATCTAGGTCCATCATGAAGTGAATGGTTTCCCATTTATATCAGAATCAAAACTGATGAGCTTATTTTGGTCATTAGATCTGCTTACAAATGCTGGAGAGAGGGTAGATGGGCAAGTGGTACATGTAGGCTTTAAGCCTCAGCGTGAGAATGCTCTTATGAAAAGATATTGTACTATGCTTTCAGGGGTTATATGAAAATCATTTAATCATTTAAACTAACTTTCTTTTTTCTTTGTTACATTATCTTTTCAGAAAAATTTTGTTGGAGTGAAAAAATCAATCCCCATCTGTATTATTTGTGGGGTTTCTTTGCCTAATATGACTCTTTTCCCCTCTTTTCTGTCTTACTTGAACCTTGAAAAAAGTAAAACTAAGATTAAAAATCATATGCATGTAGTTCATGAGTAATTAATTGCATTTATTTACAGTTACTTTCTACTGCTCCTACACACCTTTACCTCACATACTCCTTTATGTTCAGGAGGAAATAGTATACTGTCCTAGAAAATTCCTGGCTAGTGTGAATATTTCAGCTTTTAGAGTATTGGTTTACATACTTCTCCATACCTTAAAAGTCTTTCAGGTGCATTGGATCAGAGT
The DNA here is from genome assembly GCA_013400375.1 of Thinocorus orbignyianus. Taxonomy (NCBI): domain Eukaryota; kingdom Metazoa; phylum Chordata; class Aves; order Ciconiiformes; family Thinocoridae; genus Thinocorus; species Thinocorus orbignyianus. The sequence goes on along the minus strand of VXBW01006077.1, from coordinate 181,354 downwards.
CTACCAGGCAAATACTTCTGCTCCAGCTTAAGTCACCTAAAGTTAGGTGTCTACAATGTAAGCTGGTGCCTATTTTCCCTTAAAGTTAATAGAGCTCTAGGGCTTGATGCAGTTGTCTATGCATAGGCATTCAATACCATCTGAGGTGCCCCAGAGTTTGGAGTTCCAGCTGCCAGCTGAAGGACATCTCCCTTTAGGTCCTGTGACTTGATGCTGTCCTCTTAAAGACAATTCACATCCTAGAGCATTTGAGATGGCACTGTAGCTGGAAACCTATGTTCAGGCTACACAATCAACATCCTAAACAATATAGTCAGTATAGTCTTGAAACTGTTTAGTTAACTAATCCCTGCATATTCACTTGAAGGTGAATTAAATTGTTCTGTAAATTTTATTCAGTAGATCTCTTTTGATAGAAGCTTAGGCATATCAATCACATACACGTATCATCCCAACACATACATTTATTTGTCTTCATTGCAAACTGATTCCCATCCAGATTATTTGTGAAATATCAAGTTCGAGAGACCTTACTGTGCCTCTCATTTTCCTTTTGAAAATTCAAATTAATTCCTTGTGAGTTCAACATTTGGTTTCCATACAGGATAGAAACACAAAATCCATTTGCACCTCAGAAGGTAATTTGAGTAGTTGCGAAACATCATTACGGAAAGGTACATCCCACGTCTCTTCAGTTTAATCAGCTCTTCTTGGGACTGAGATACATTGAGAAAGCATGTCTCTGCAAGTAGCTAAAGAGCCTTGTTTTGCTCACAAAGAAGATTCTAACTTGCAATTCGTCAACCTTTCTGTCCTGTAATAAGAGGAGAAGAATCAGGTCATTCCAGAGGACTCTGAGAAATTAGGAATAGAGATTTAGAGGGATCCATTCCTAAAAATCTTCCAATGTGATCACATAACCAAAGATCCTAAGCTGGAATGACTTAACAAGCTTTCTAAAATAATATACAAATAATATAACAGGATTTTTCCAATAAACACACTGAAATTAAACTCTAATGGCTGGATCAGAGTGTTTAAAAATGTAGATTTAAGGTTTCCCCCCATTTAAATTATGAACCTGTCCCTCTTCAAATACTTAACAGTTGTGACCATCCAAAGTAAAATAGTGAGCAAAATGAATAGAAGTGAATATTAATCTTCATTTAATCATAAGAAAAAAAAAAAAAGATAAGCTTACTCAAATTTGGAGAATACTTAAAAATGTACAAAGGCTCATCGATCAACACTGAAGCTTGATTAGGTGAGCATTCAAATCAGCAAAGCATCCAGGCAGGCTTTCTAAAACCATACAGTGCATGTAATAGCATTCTATTTCAAGTCCTGTCTCAAATTCTTGCAGTTATGTGCAATAGACTGAGAAGAAAATTTAACTTTGCCATCTTACAGAGATGATTTCCACAAGGTTCAAATTGGAGATGAAACAGATTTAAGGGATATCCTGAACAGACACTAGTTAATCATTCCTTTAATTGGAAGTGATGAAGCTATTTTATGTGGTAGGAAAACTTACCAAGATTTATTAACCTCAGATAACAAATCCATTTGAGAGGGCTCTGGAGAAGTAGGATAATCTGATTTGATCATTTCTTGAACAGGAAGACTATCACTCACAGCAAATGTCCTGCTCACAGTTCTCATTTTTGTTCCACATTATATTTGTTGCAGAATTATAAAAGTTCTGTGATGCGTCAAACTCCAGTCCTTAATCTGGTCAATGTAACTCTGAAATAAACAAACTTACAATGAACAATTTTAATCTAACTCTGCCGTTAGATAACAGGCATATTAGACTGTTGATATTTATAAAGCTTCTCATATCCTCTCATTATTGTTAATGATGTGTAACATTCTAAATGCTCACACATACAAGATTAGTGAAAAGCCAATTACTGTTCTAAACATATTGCCAAAAGACTGCCACTCTCTAGGCTTTTTCAGAAGGTGTCTGACATAAATGACTCTGACTTATGACTTCCTTCCATTTGAAGAGAAATGGTTACTTCTTTATCATAGCATACTCTGTTGCCCTTGATCTTTAAATATTACAAAAAGATTAAAAGTATATTCACTTAACTCTCTTATTGTCCAGATCTCATTTTACTAATGTTTTTATGTGTTTTTTTCTGTTCAGTTTCATTATGTTACTTACTTCTGGAAACCCTTCAGACTTCAAGTAGCTTTTTGCTGCTGCTTTTACAGTAAGTTTATAACCTCTTGTTAGCCTTCGAGTCTCGCTCTAAAACCCCAGATATATGAACAATCCTATTGCCACTACATAAGAAGATACAGACAAACTCCCTACCTTGAGTGCTGCATGCATTTTTGGGCCCCTCACTGCAGGAAAGACATTGAGATTATGGAGCGAGTCCAGAGAAGGGCAACAAAGCTGATGAGGGGGTCTTATGAGGAGTGGCTAAGGGAACTGGGGTAGTTTAGTCTGGAGCTAAGGAGGCTGAAGGCAGACCGTATTGCTCTCTACAGCTACCTGAAAGGAGGTTGTAGAGAGTTAAGGACTGGTCTCTTCTCCTGAGTATCAAGCAATAGGACAAGAGGAAATGGCCTCAAGTTATACTCGGGGAGGTTTAAATTGGATATTAGGAAAAATTTCTTCACTGAAAAGTTCATCAAACATTAGAACAGGCTGCTCAGGAAAGCAGTGGAACCTCCACCCCTGGACATATTTAAACAATGTGTAGATGTGGTGCTTAGGGACATGGTTTACTGCCGGTTTTTGTCAGTGTCAGGTTTCTGATGATTTACCCAGGGTATCATGATTTTCCACACTAACCTAGTGCTTTCCATATTATTACATGTATCTTGTATGTCAGATTTCCTGAACTACTAGTTATCAGCAATGTTAAGAAACTAACCTTGTTACTTCCACCGTGCACTGACTTATTTCCAGAGAAGGCAATATTTTGAGCAAGATGCTCAGGGTCTATAGACAGACAATCTGCAAGCATTTTACATTGCCACAGGTAAAGTTAATTAGTTCTTCAAAGTTTTATGGTGATACAGGTACACTTTTTATTTTTATTTAAGTCTAAGTGGTATTACTATTATTATTATTATTATTACTATGATTTCAACCATTGATGCAATGGTGCGCTACACTACTGATCCTGAGATGTGTTCATACAGGGCGAGATTGGTCTCAATGTATACACTGAGTAACCTGCAACTTTATCCACTTTTCCATGAGTTGTTTGCTGATGCTTTAAAACTTTAAATTCTTTTCTGCCTTATCAGATTAATTTGAAAACTGTGAACATGACTGCTAGGCTCTTACACAAGCTTTTTTGGCAGCTAACAAAATCCTTTTGTGTGAATGTTTATCTTCTTGGAAATGGTATGCACAAGCCATGAACTACAGTATGATTTTTATTTTTTGCGTAGCCCCTGTACTTTGTCTTGGAAAAAAATTCTGCTGTTTATAGTTTCCTTAGAGAACTCCAAAACCTCTTGATGAGGTCAAGTTTGTTATGAAAAAATAGAGAGTTATAGCCAAAAGGCTGGACTTGGGAAGAAGAAAGAGGAGATGGAGTCTAGTTTATCTCACACTGAAGCTAGTGAGCCTTTGCATTGATTTACAGAAGCCTTGGACTGAAATTCTAAGTTGGGGAGCTAAAGGAATGCTTTTCCAAGTATCAGATGCTGTGGAATGTGCACACACAGTCACACAGAGAAGACTTTTTTTGACACTTATTGAATTGAAAAAATGTTCACTATCTACGAAGTTTGAAAGCAAGACTTGTGATATGACAAGTTCAGGAGAAAGCACCAAAAAATCCATACAATCAGATACATGGAGGACAAAGTGAAACTATCAGATTAGTTTATCAGGAAAGAGACAGAAAAAGCTGCCAAAACACAAGTGAAAACAAGACTTGAGGAATCAGAGATGAAAGATATGGAGAGGGTCAGAAGTCTTTGATCAGAATTTTTATTATAGGATTTCTTCTTTGTTGTGAAACATACTGAAATTTATTTAATTTTAAATTAATTTGATATTTTTCTCTCAAGCAGAATTGTCAAAAACTACAGCCACAAAAAGCAGGATTGATAAATTCAAGGAGTGGCTTTTTGTAAGAAGGCTATAGATCTTCAGTTCACGCTTACACAAACTGGAAAATACTTTCCAATTTTAAGAAGATACTAACTACTATTATCCTGAAGCTTTCTTAATAAACATCACAGTCTGGATTTTAAGACCATTCTAATACACCATACATTTTTTGCTCAGTATTAAAACTGCAATTTAATATCAGCTTAGAGACAGACACATAAATCAAATAGTAAAGTGAGATGAAAGCCTAATTAATACCATCTCTTGCTCATAACTTTTATTATTGTAAGTGAAGTTATGAGCAACTGTTTACACAAATTAAATTCCTGTGCATTTTAATAAGATGAATTTACAACTTCAAAATTATAGCTTCTCTTTCCAATATCTAATTTGTGGAAATCTCTTTCATCATTATATAAGCACATATATTTTATACGGAGGTTTTGAATTATGGCATTTGGATCTTGGCAAATAAATTTTTTAAAAAATTTGAAAGTAAGTTGCTAAAGCTAATGAAATAGAAATGTGGAAATAAACCAATTATTACAATAAATATGGCCCACTGATACCTGATCACGAGCCCCACATAACTGTCTCGGTTGCCACAGTATTAAACAAAAATTAAATTCCACATTACAAAACTGGTGTTTTCAGTAACTTAAGATTCTGATTATAGCCATAATAACTGACACAGTAACGCTACTCTGCAGTCTAATTCTGGCAGTAGTTACACTAAGAACTATTTGATAAATTTTTTAGACACCAAAAAAATGTTTGGAATAACTTCAGTGTTCTAGCAAGGAATTTTTAAACATTTTGTATAAATAGAATTTGTGCAAACCTAATTTTGAATGGTCTGAACTTCCTTAAACATGTGTGCTTTTTAAAAGATTTCAGTACAGAAAATACAGGGCTATCAGTCAAGGTTATCCAAACTAAGCATGTACTTAAGCCTTAAGTATGAGAATAATCCTGACAGATAGTTATAAATTCTCAAATATATCAGTTTAGATGCACCACAGTTTCTACTATCTGTGTTGAATTGTATGTACTGTGCACTGGAAAAGAAAAAAGGGAAAAACAATGTTGAATACAGCCATAGATTTGAGATCCTCATCTTACTTCAGAGAGGAACACTAGAGGTGAAACAAAGATAATCACAAGATAAGTAGTTGAAAAATAATTCTAGGTGACTGGAGAATGCAACAGAGAGATAACAAATAGCTGAATAAGAGGAACAGTTACACATTCATACCACTACAAGTTCAAGTGTTTGAAGTGTCAGTTTCTCAGCTGGCATAAATATTTGAGGCATAAAAATGAGAAAGTTAAAATAGTGTGAGACAAGTCATGGATAAATCTTTGCTCAATTTAATTTCAAAACTAAAAGACAAAACATTTCCTTAATTCCAAAATTAAACTTTTATTTTTCATATTTTTCCACCTTAATATGTTAATGAATAACTTCCCCTGAACCAATATTTTTTAGTGAACAACCACATTTTTTTAGCCAGCCTTAGTTTGAAAATTTTGGATAAAATTACTGATAAGCATCAAAAGGGCTCTCCAAATCTCATGACTTTCCTGCTTGGTTTCCACTTTATTGTACCATATAGCCAGTGATACTTACTAGTTATCTGATGGATGTATGGACTTGAGGCTTGGAATTATGCAGTCTCCGCTACACTGTGAACGCATCAGGATGGCAGCAGATTCCCCGAAGGAGTGCTCTGCAAGGGCAATATGATGTGGAAGAGTAGCTTTAGAGCTACTAAACAGTACAGCACTGACCTGTCATGATTACCTTTTCCCTTTTAGTAACTATCTTAGATGTCAGCATTATCTATTTTTCAGTAAGGTGTTGAATTTTTTTTAAAGATGTTATTTCCTTGACAGCATATGTAGATGCTTCTTTTTAAGCATCCATAGTGAGCAGAAATATTTTTTCATTGGAATTTCCCTCAACCTTTAAAGAAAAATCAAAATGATAAAGCTTTAATTTTTTAGGCTTATGAAATGGGACAAGTCTGGACTATAGTAGTATATTTTCCTATTTCCTCGCAAGCATAAAACTCCAAATACACTAATGTCAACGTGCACTGTGTGTCATATGCTTCATTAGCTCACACAGCCATCCTTTGTGGGGTTAGCTGTTCATGTCTCCTGTGTTTGCTATAGGAAGTAGGTGAACTTCCTTTTCCTAGTGTTTTCCTGTAAAACTATAGCACCAGAGTAGGCTGATCAGGCTTGGTTTCAGAAATTGCAGGAGTGGAAATCTGTTATAGTCTGGCCTGTCCAAACTACAAAGTATCATCACAACCTGTGCCCATGAACTTCATGAAGTTTTCAGTTAACTACTTGGTCTCTCTAAACCTGTAAAATGACAGAAAGGTGTGTATTGCAGCTCAGACTTACCCATACACATACTCTGCATATGCTTGTTTCAGTTTGACAAGATCATATATTTAAATCCAGCTACATTTTTATTCTGTCTTCTGTTAGAAAGACAATAAATACTGTCTTCAAAAATTCTATTACTGAAAGCTCTCTGGTTGATTTAGAAAGTATTACCCAATGGTGTATACTAATTTGACTCCATGATGGCATGTAGACATGAATCTGATATCATCCTAGTACTGCAGGATTGAAGCAAGTTCATTTTACTGTTTGCAGAAATATGTAGGAATTTACTTAGCTTTCTGCTGATCATTCCAAGGGGCCTTAATTGAGGACTGATCATCTGCATTGAGGCATTACAGTGATCTGGAACTAAGCACCCTGAGTGTTCACTGCAAGTGTATTGCAACATGTCTGCAGTCTCTGCAATATCTTTAGGAAAAGATAACACTTCTCAGAACGGCAAGCACTCTTTTACCTACACATAATTTATTTTTTCCTTTGTTTTTTTAATGACTTTTCTTAATATTATTGTATCAGATCATCTGCAGTGGCGTCTTTTAATTTCTTACACCAAGATGAAAGACTACTGTTTGCAGTGAGTGTCACATTTAGTATCCCCCAATTTACATTTGAAAGAACATGTCAGTGAAATTTCCACCCATGTCTACTGCAAGTTCAAGCGGTCACATCCCACCTTTCTGTCTCCAGTAAATGGTACTGCATGTTCTCAGAAAGGAAGCACCTGTTAGGAAACGCCTCTCCTTTTTTCAGTCCTTTGAGATCTCTAGTAACAGACCTTTGGGAAAGGTCATGTATCTCATTAGGTTTATCAAATTTAGTCAGCTGTGATTTTTAAATAGATGATAGATGCTTCAGTTGTTTAAAAATAGAAGGGCAAAAATCAGAGGAATGCTGTCCATAAGATAATCTACTTGAATTTAAAACTTTGGAAATCATCATATTTGTTATATTTAAAAATCAGTGAACATACACAATGTGAAGCTTCCACTTTATAGTCTTAAACTATTAGACTTCCCATATTTCTCTTCTTCCAGACCATGGAGCTGTGCAGGCACAGCAAGCTCTTATTTCACACCCTCACTATAAAACCAAAACTTCACAGAGGTAAGAGGAAAATAATGATCATAATTAATGACTAATTTCCATGATAAGAGAAAATAATTATCACAGCTGATAACTAAATTCATACACAAAGGCCAAAAAAATGCCTTCATTAAACTGAAAAAACTCACTTTAATGCCCCAAATCAACCACAGTTATGATTTTTTAATCTCCTGTGCCATATTGCACCTTCCTTTACATGAGATATTTCTTCTGGAGCAATGAAAGCTTCTATGAACTCAGATTATAGTGAAATCATAATCTATTTTCCCATTTGATTCTCTAAGTCTTAGGGAAGTACTCAAATGTGACTGTGCAAGTAGCCCAGCGATGGAGTTTTGGGTACCAGTTCACTGTCATTAACTGAAAATGTAATGCCCTTAACAGTTAAACATGTAGCACTGTAGGGTCAGTACAGGGCTGTGAATAATCTTCTAAACATCCCATGCTGCAGTTATATAGCAGAACATCTGAGTTTAACTGATTTCAGATCCAAGCAGCGTGATTGTTGAGTGTAGTCAGGGACATATTGATACTGAAATGGCTACACAGTTGGGCAGGAACATGTCCAAAGACTGGGGATGATTTCTCAGTAAATAGCCCAGAAAAAAGGAAGAATTAAATATGTAGTGAAGTGCAATTATAATGCACTTCTGAAAGAATATGAGTAGTTTCACGCAAAAATGTAAGTCATAGCCATCATCCAAAAACCTAATGCAATGATGTCTTCTAATAACAAGCTGCTGAAAAACATTTGTGCTTTGTACCTAAAAATATGTGCAAAGCTGCCAGTAACTCACACAGCTATAATACAAACCTCTGAGAAAAATATTGTGCTGGGAAATAAGTTTAACTGGCAGTATGTTCATACTCAGAAGAGATCTCTATGTAGAGGAAACATCTCCTCAACTGAAATTTTGTTAGGGTAATGCTGAGAATGCGAGCACACAGCTGTGATTCAAAATCATGTTATTCAAGTATATTAGAGTTACATTTTTTGTCCTTTAGTGATATCAGAAAATTAGAAAATGAAGCAGTTTTCAAAGCATCAATGAAGTATATTAACTTTGAATTGTTGATATGAAAATCCGCCAAATTCTCTTTTCTCAGACAGTGTGGAACATATTTATCACCTAATAGTAAGAAAAAAAAACATATTTTAAAACTTTGGCTTTGTTATATCATAATTTCTCTTTAGCCACTGTGATTTGTCCTTACATGCTACTACTCTGCGAAGTGGCACTGGAAGAATTACTTGGTATAAGAAACCAAAGAGCCTCATCTGAGCTACACCAATAGCCACCTGCATGCTACTGAGGGCCCTTTAAAACTGAGTGGGCATAGGGAATGGTTGCCACCAGGATGATTTTTTTTTTTTAATATGATGTTTGTAAAATTACATAAAATCTACTTTAGATGGTAGAAAAAGCTGCAAGCACAAGAAGTGCAGCAAGCACTGAGGTGTGCCAGGGCTGAAGCTCTAGTGATATGAAGCATTTCATTACAGACAACTATTTTGTCAGCTTATAGATGAAGCTCGTGAGCTTTCTTTGAGAAACGTAACCTGAAGTCATGACTTTTCATTTCCTAATATTTGAGTCCTAAGTTTTTCTGAGGCGTGAAGTGACTGTGCACAAGGTCTACAGGCCTGTGCACGTTTGTCTCTCTTTTTGGCTACATTCCATTTCATGAATTCTGGAGGCACACAATTATCTACATTAGACAAACACGTGGAAAGGTAAAGAGTAACTTTTCTGCTGAAAAGAAAGAAACAGAAAATTGTAACTGGAAGAAAACAGATGTCCACCAGTTACTGCCAGGATTAAGTGCCTTAAGAATGAGGCCACTGACTGGTCACTATGTCCTTTACTGGTTCTTAAGTACAGGCAAAAAAGGTTTTTCCCCCTTAACTGCCAGGGTACTTGTTACCAGTAGACAATCAGTAAATCAGTATGTTATTATTGTTACTTTTCTGATGTTACTTTTCTGTTACTTAATGCCACCTCTCTGGGTTTCATAAATTTATACTGAACAGAAACTTAATTTGAAAAGAACAAGGAAAAGCATCTGTTGAAAACTGCTTTTTCACTCCTAATGATGTTTTGGAGAAATATGTTAAATCTCAGATGCTTTGCTTAGGTTTCTCTTTCTGGATTCTCAAAAAGTCTGCTTCTGTTTATACTACAATGTCTACTAAATTATTTTTGCAACCTTCCATGAAGAAACTTTTCATCAGCAAACATACAAATCAAGGAACTTTAAAAGCACAAAATATCCTTTAGCTACTGGAATGATTTATAGTCTTCTACTCTTAAAAAGCTCTGACAGATTCTCAGACTTCCTGTACTTCTGGGATTACACCAAAATTCATCAGAAACGTATCCTTGCAATATGTTAACAGCCCTTCAAGGAGCCCATACTTAAGGAAATAAAATCTTTCTACAACATATCCAGTCATATAACTCCAATTGCACATACTTCTCATTTCTTGAAAAGTCCTTCTCAGGACAGGAATTAAATTTTAAGTGCATTTTAAAGAACATAAAGAACATAATCTTCTTGTTCACTATAAGATCAAAAATACATTATTTTTAATATTAAAAATGGCAAAGTCATTTCTGACCATCATATCTCCTGTTGTCATTAGACAAGCTAGTTTTCAATCCTGTCTTGAGTTGTCATCGAGAAGAATGACCATAACACTGATCTTTCAATAGGTGGCAGTATTATTCATTATAATCTCCAGTAATCTATATGGTAGGGCCAAAGACCTGTATATAAAGACATTTTTTTATTCTTAATTCAGAGTTAGTAGCAAACCAAGAAGAGCATAAGCATGCACCAGTGAGCAGTGTACTGAGCTGGCAATTGCAAGACCTTAGTCCTAGCTTCAGCTCTGCGGCTTTCCTTGGCACACAGCTGCTCATTTAGTCTTCCTTAATGGGATTAATTCAAATATCTCAACTGAAATGCAGTTTAAGACCAGTCAAAGACTTCTTGCTAAACCTGTAATCTTAGACTCCCTTTCTTCTCAAGTTACAAAAATGAGCACTTCTAGAATGTATCTGAAACACATTGCAGCTTCTAGAAGTGAATAATTCTTCCCATTGACTATACTGGTTTTCAATGTTGTAATATTTTGAAGCAAAATAAATAGGAAAGCAGGGCACTATTTTTGAAGTAGCAATTTTTTCTTGGGAAAACTCAATGCCAACCACAAATATGTCACCGTTAAATTTGCCTTCATCTGTCTTTTCATGGAGAAAACAGTTTAAAATAGAAACACCTTGAGGCTATAAAGCAAACAGCAAGGATTAAATGTTAATCTTCTACCTTTCTGAAATGAAGTAGAGGGACAAGATCAAGAGTGGAAGAGAATTCTGAAGTAACCTTTTATTTATAACACGCAGATAATGTTGTTCCTTAATCCTTTTAGACACTTATCCCTAAATTAAGTTTGTATCTCATAATTGTACATAATTTGACATAAAAAACTTTCCTGGGTACAAATGCTTGCAGGCAGTGTACGTGCAAAAGTGTAATACATATCTGAAGCTGAATTAGAACACTTTGAGACGGGAAAAAGGCAATTTCATGACTGGACTTTAGAGGTGCAATAGTGATTCAAAAATATATTAAATTGGCCATAAGAAAATATAATTTAAGTCAAACGCACCATCAGTGAAATGAAATTTTTCTTACTTGATTGTGTCAGTAAGAATGAAGAGACAGAAACTGTCTATAATGTCATCATTTTCAGAAACTAGCTACTGGCTCTATCTGTCACTTTTGACCCATCTAATGGCTTTTTGTTTTTCTAAGTGTACCCTTAGCTTGAATCTTCATCTCCTGATAAAAACCAGTTTTATTCACATATACTTAGACTTTTCAGCTTTCCTTGAGAGTATTCACTTCTTATAAGGCTAATAATTCTCAGGTTAGAAGAAATATGACTTAAAAATAACCCTCGTAACAACGTGATTTTAGTTAAGTCTTTTATAAATTATATAGCTTGCCTTAGGTCAGGTAGCAACTTGCTTAATCCCCAATCCAATACCCATTTCAGCAGAGCATTTTTTGATGGAACAATTTATTAACTTAAGGGAACTTCATATCTAATCCAACGTTTTGTTCAACCTCCAAGAACATTACAGATGTGCCTCTAGTACATCAGGCAAACATTATTTTACTCGCTTGGCTCTCTGTTTGACACTACTTGAAATTAGACAGCCTTTCCTTTTCTCTTAAAGCTCACATGGAGTTTATTTTCCCCGTACTGTTTTTACAAATCACTTTTTCATCACTATCTACTTACCTTTGGTTCTGACCAAGACAGTCACCAAGAAGAGACTACAGCTGATCTTGTTTGTTGTACCTATACTTTATATTAAAGTTAATGTGGTCATAGTCTAAAAGTTTTAGTTTTGTAAGTACTATGATAACTAAAAATAAACTTAGCACAAGCCATTTCTATCTGCAGTTTAGAAAAGAGCGAAGGCAATGAAATGAAATACTTAGAAAAGCTATAGAGACTCAGAGCCTTGCAATTGGGTAAGAGTTTGCCACAGGAACATTAGTTCAGAGTGATACTGGCTTTCAGTTTAGTAAAAGACACTCTAATCATACCCAACGTTACTTAGAAGTATTATAGGAAGAAAGATGATGATATGGTTCATTAAGATATACCACTAAGTGATTTCAATTTTAAAGCTATTTAACAACAATCACATTAGAAAATGCTTGTTTGCAGGGACAAAAATATACTTTAATACGGAAAGTGCCTAAGGTGAAACTGAAAGAAGATCTCGTTTGTTTACATTATATGATCATTGCAAATCTTTCAAAGCAAAAGCCCAGCACAAATCAGGAAATCAAATCATATCCTCCCTTGTTTTTGTCACTTGGTCCATGATGTGGATTTGTGTACACTAAGAAATGTTGATATTTTCATTGCCAGTTCATACCCAGAGGTATGGACAGCTTTGTAATGGTTTAAGAAAACCACCAATCACCACAAATGAGGGCAAAAGCGTTAATTCCTTTGAAACTTGTGCATTGTTGACAAACTCATTATGAAATCTGGCAATAAAATGTTCAAAATACTTATAAAACTCCTCTTTTCTGGTTTCCTCTGTGCCTACAGCAGTAAATAAGGGATATGCATGTTATCTCTAAAAGAGTTTGGAGTTCAGAGCAAGATCCAACTACCTTTATGACCTGACTTGTAGATCAAGTCTGATTGCAAGATAACCATTGGAAAAGTTTCCCATCTATTTTAATGGCTTCAGTGTCAGGCACAAATTACTGATAAGAAATATATACCTGATGAGAGTCATCACTTTTGTAACTGACAAAGGGTTGGTTATTTTTTTAACATGTTGCTTAACTTTGCCCCTTACGTTTTTCATCAAGCATTACCTATGTCAGCTAAAAAACCACAGCAGTCATGTCTAGTAAAATGTGTGTGCAATTGTAATTACATGCCCATGACATAGCTTTTAAAAGATGTGAATAAAGGAATAAATAGATGTTAACATATCCCTCTCCAATTTAAATGGAACACTGACATTTTAATTAATTATATTAATTCTCTATAATCAGTATTTGTTGAACCAATGACACAAGGTGTTGCTATTTTGCACTGCTCCCCTCTGACACTGACTATATTTTAATTAGCATCATTAGCAACATTTGTTGCTGAGGACATGATGCCATGCTATTATCTAGGAGTTTATTCTTGTTATAAGTACTGAATGTCCACGAAGAGATGGAGTACATTTTTCCGTTGATTTATCCACAAGCAGTTGAGTCAGTGCAGTCTGGGAATGCTCCACGATGCAATTCACATCAGCAAGTAGAGACAACCAGGAGATTCCCTTTAAAAATCTCACTCTTCTCCAAATGAACATGTTAATGTAGAGAGGCACGTCATCTGTCTAGCACTCATAGTAAATGGATGACCATGGAGCATGAATTCAATACTTCTCATTTAACTTTTACCCAAGATAGTTCAGAAGAACTGAATCTTCAGGAAAGAAGTAAGGAGAGGAGTAACACAGTGTACATCATCCTCTCTACCAGAGACTGTGGAAACAGACAGCTTCCTCTGCAACTGGATGGAGCTTTCCAAGTAACAGAAAGAACTCAATAAGGCTTGCAAAATTGCTATAGTCCCAACTGGCCTATACTAGTACCAAAGGTTCAAACTGAATTCTGCCAACAAAGACCAGCCAGATTGTGGTGTAGACCAACTACTACCAACAGGTAAATCACCTTGAAAATATTTTAAAAACCTATATTGGTAGGGTATTTTTCAGTGTTATCTTCATAGCAAGCTTCCAAATCCAAGTTTGTCAAACATGCAACTTCACATTACCATCAAAAGCAAAGCATGTAGACCACTACCAAGTAGCGAGGAAGAACTCAAAACTCATGTTTTAGTTTTTGGTGCTTTTTAAAGCCAAATGAACAATTCGATAGAATATTGAAAGCACTCCTAGGTTCATAAAAATAGCTGCTTATATATTGTTTAGGCGAAAGAGAGTAGATAAAAACCTATCTGACAGCTCAAGGCTTCTCAGGGACATTCTTAATATTTTTTCCCCAACATTAAACAAATATATTTATTACAATTTAAAGCAGGAAAATTCTTTTCCTGCAGGTTCTATTTGAAACAGGAATTTTTTTTATATATTTTTTACATGAAATTGAGAAGACAGTTTTTCATCTGAATTTGGAAGCTGTCATAGAAAATGTATTGTCCCACTGAATTAATAAATACTGTGTCAAAAAGTGTTGGACTTTCAAAAAGCCTCAGATTTTTAACTTCAGAAAAGTGTTATATTCATGAATACTGACACATTTCAGCCTCTAGCTTCTGTGTACCACAAAGAATTCAAATTGATTCAGAAGATTTTACCATCAGTGTCTGGAAATAGATAGATATATGAATAGACCTTTTTTTTTTGTTTGTTTATGCATATCATTACAGTTACTGTTAAATTTAGTCATTTACCTTTATAATTTTTGTAAAATATCCAGAAAGAAGTATGACAGAATGCCAACAATAATAATCTGGTAACAAATAGTAACTGCTATTTTTATTTAAGGTTAATTTCATTCTCTGTTATTTTACTTGCCAAATTAATATTCACTAAGACCATTGGTGGCTGAGGTAATCCTTGTGTGTGTCTTCACTACTGCAAGCCCCAAATTTGATGCAAAGTTTTTGCTTGCACCCACAGTGACATTTTAGAGCAGTTATGTGCCACCACTGTTGGAAGTGGGTGGAAGACGTGATTTAACCAGATTTTTTAATAGTTTGCTTCTTTCTCCCTTTCATCAGCTAGGGAGTGTTTGGAGTATTTTTGTTCCATGTTTTTCAAGTATTCCTCTGAATATTTAAGCTTTTCAGATATTCGGTCAAGACTTGTTACATCTGGTAGCCACAAAACTACCCTGTGCGTTACTTCTACGATTTCTGGTTTTCTGCATGTGAAAGATGGGACTCTGGACAAGTGTAGATAGTTATTAAGCAGGTTTCAAGCATCTCAGTAGAAATTTCAAGTAGCTATCTTCACTTTAATATTTCTGACAATGGTTGTTCTTACAGCACCTGAGCAAGATGATAGAGTTAACATCCAAATAGCTTTTTACCTGCTAGTTTTCACTCTCTTTAAAGAGAAGCCCAGCTTATCTAAAACTATTACCTAAGTCTGTATGTTAAATAAACTGTTTTTTGAAAAGAAAAGAATGCTCATCAGCCTGAAAGGGAGTGGCTCAGTTTGGTTTACCTCTGTACCAGTTCACTTCAGTCCACAGTCTTTCTTTCTTTGCATGAAAGCCACGTGATACAAAGCTATGTAAAAGAATCTATTCAGGAAACCCTAATATTTACCTCATTCAACCTGATAAATGAGGCAAGCTCCCTATTTCCAGGAATCTACTGGTTTTGTTTTCCTATTTCAACCTCAAGTTTGTTGAAAACCATTTTGTCTTCCTTTGTCTGTTCCAAAGAAAGCTTAAAAATACAAAGCATTATCTAATTTTAAAACTGTGCTCCACAAACAGGCCCATAAAACCTTTGATGACAAACAGTATCTCATCATCATTCATCACACTTAGAGGTTGACCGGGAAAACCTGCAGTTTCATGCCTGCAGAATATTGCTAAAGCACTTGAAAATGTATGTATCACCAATGACCTCAGAGAATGAAATGTGAGGAAAGATCTAAGCTATATTACCAGGCATAAAAAGGAAAGGATGCACTTACGTACCTATCTTCGAAAAGTTCTCGTAGCTACTTGTGTGAAGCAGTCCAGAAATTTGAGAGCATACAATGTCTTTGGAGATCTTTATCCTCCTTCTCAGAAGATAAACTTTTGGTTGACTGAAGATTACCATAAGCCTGAGTACATGAGCTAAACATACTGCATTAAAGTCACCTGACACATAAATGAGCTTAATCTTCAGCATTATATTAAATACTCCTGATGAATAAGGTAGTTTTAATTACACTACAAATACGTCATTAATGAAACTTCACAATATGTTAAATTCTGTGTAACTTGTTTGAAAACAAAAAAATCGCAATGTGCATTTTTTCCCCACTTCCTAGTAGAGCAGTAGTCTTAAAAAGGAACAAGATCTGAAATAGTTTCTATAGGACTTTTAAGTTTCTTTTAGACTGTATATCAAGAAAACACGGGCTCACATGTGAATTATTTGGAAAAAATACCAATGTTGACCTCATGATCTAAGTTTTTTACCTTGCTTTTACTGAAGTAAACTAGAACCTGCTATTAACTTAAATAAAACAGAATTAGATCCTACTAGAACAATAATGTGCTGATAGGATATTTATTTCTACTCTATTGATAGTCTAAGAATTTTAATATTAAGCATGCTACAAAATTTGCTTCTAAATCAAAACTATCTTCTGTATTTAAAAAAAAAAAGGTTATTTATACTTATTGCGCTTTGTTCTATTTGAAACATGATAATTGTTTTGGGGTTACTGATTCAATGTGTGCTTAGTGTTTCAGGAGGTACAAGACTTTCAAGTTATTATAAATAGTAACATCCATATAATAGTAATCTATTTTAGATTAACACATCTTACTTCTGTGAAGAGTTATAAGAGCAGCCTCAAAAATCTTGAATGAATCCATTCTTCGCTAGGTGTCAAGTTGATAACCACAGATACAAAGCCAATCTTAAAACACTGTAATTTTGATCAGGAAATTTTTAATTTTGTTTTAAAGGAACTTATTTTCTCAATGTGAGATTAACATTTCTTAGTTCTATAATAATCAGATACTAGCTCAAGTAAAACTAAATTGTGGACATTTTTCTATAGTAAATGTCTTTAAAATAAAAAGTCTTATCATTTAACTGTGTTGATGATCTCTAATTTAAATCAACAGTTTGCCTTATCAAATATTTGAACATTGTATATGGTAAGACTTTAAATAGAGAGAATATATGGCTTCTTGACCACAGGGAAAAAAAGAGACAGACGTCAAAGATGCAAATGGGTCAATAGTAGCTTTCACAGATGAAAGCTCTCTCACCCCACAAAACGCTACAGCCCTAGGTTAAGTGTCGTGGTAAAACCTTCTGGCAGACTAACAGTGATGGCATTTTCATTCAAATAAGATGGTTTTGAACAATATGCTTAAAACACTAACAGATTTTTTTCTTTCATTGTTTATGAAGCTTTATCTTTTCTTTCAGCTTATTTTTTTCCCGGGAAAATCTACGCTGTCTGGTGCCTCCTATATGATAGTATTTTTTTTCTTATGTTCCCTAGCATGTTGATATCCCAGGAAAAAAAAGGTACAGAAAAATGTTGGTAGCATAATTCAGTGGACTTAGAAATGTGCTGAAAAGACTTTTTGGATGAAAAGGGGAGAGGACACACCAGTAGTAATAATCCAAACTGGCCCTTTAAAATAAGATTACAGCGTATATCTTCACTGTTATCATGGCAACAAAAGCCTGAAACTAATTTTACCTGGAAAAGTAGTGATTAACAAATGTTTTAGATAACCAGATAAAAGTTAGCCTCAAACCGATTCACTACCAGATGTTTTATCATATTAATGCTAAATAGCTGGATAACCACATGCTAGAGCTAATGAAGGGATCATGCAAGCTTCACCAAGACCACATTGGTCTGCCAAAGCCATTGCAATTTTGGTAAGGTGAAACCAATCCCCAGTTACCAGATATAGTTGGACCTAGTAGCTTTTGTAGAAGAAAATCATCATAGTCTCCCATCTTCCATGTCTTGGTGGGGTGGTGGTAGGGGAGAGAGAGGGGGAGGTATTAGAACAATTCTTTCAAATTAAGTATGTGAATACTTAATACACCAAGTGAACTCTAGACACAACTCTGTAGTGCCTGTAGAAACTATGAAGGTAACACTGCGTCGTCATCTGAGGAAAATTAAAAACAACTTTGTTACTTCCAAGATTTGTTAGTACATTGACAAAACATTACATTTATTACATCTAAAACCACGTCTATTAACCAGAAAACTTTATAGTATAGTATAGAGTGCAGAAACTAAGCTCAAAATACAATAACGTTGGAGACATCAAAGCTGAGAATAGATATTGAAAAATATTTTATATTTCATATAGTTATTAAAATAAGAATAGATCCCCATACAGACTACATCTGTTTCAGCACTATAAATACTTTTGGGATTATTCTGTAACACTGAGGTCACCTTGAATATGACCCACACATGCTTTTCAATTCACTCACTTGTCCTAGCTCCCAATTGATTCAACTGGGAAAGCATTAACTGCTCAGGGCCAAAAGCAAGCAGAGGATAGTCAAACAATTTGATGCGATAGAGAAAATATCTCACTTTTCAATAGAAAATGTCATCCCCATTACTGAAAATGTATGCTGATATTTTTTTGATTACCCAAAACATTAGAGAAACACATGTGAAGTAAGCTTTTGTCCATACTTTACATAGTTATTTCTATCTAGAGAAGTACATAACTTCCTGCTGTGAAAAATATTTTCCTGTTATTAAGACAGAGCTACAAGATTATTGTATTTCTGTAAAACTCTCTACATATTGAGGTACTTAAGTTGAGCTTTTAAAGCCGGATAAGGCTCCCTTCTCAGACTGCAATATACCTGCCTCTGCCCAAGGTCTAAACTGATGGGTTTGGCCAAAATCCTACCTTGTGAAGCAGTCTTAGGAACAGAATTTCCAGATATTGCTACAAATGCTATATGTTGCCTCAATGGAATGAAGACAAACCAAACCAATAAATTAGCTTAGGTATGGAGAAAACATCAGAGAAATCACTCCATTAGACTTGGGAAGAAAGTGTCCATATTTACTTTTCATCATCCCCATCATCAGTGGTACCTGAAGTCAACAAAATCTTCAATTATGGATGGGCAATTGTCCTACTATATTTACTAGAAAGCCAAAAAANAAAAAAAAAAAAAATCAGGCTCAGGTATGGCTAGTAGATTTAATTAGGTGCTTGTCAATTTCATCATATATCCTACTGTTTATCCATTTCAAATGATATCACAGTCAAAATAGTGTTTTCAATTATAAGCAATGAATTAAATTCTATTTATTAATTTTTATTAATGTCAGTCTAAAAGAAGCTCTGGGTATTTTCATGGATGTATAGTTCCAGGTCTTTTAAGATTGGTGGTATGACACAGGTAAATAACTGATATCCCTTCTTGTAGCTAAAGAAAATCTACAGATTTAAAAATGACTTCTAAGATTAGTTGAAAATGAATTTACCTCCTTTAAACCTAATTCACAGAACAAGATTTTTTAAGAAGTGCAAACAAATTTAGGGGTTTTTAGTTCCAGGACAGTGTTTCTGTTTCTTTGTTATTCTAATGTCAAAGAAGACACTCGAATCCTCATTTCCATACAGTATCCCTGCTACCTATCTATACTAAAAAGCCAATATTCAGTTATTCTAGAGTATACTCAATAAAAGATTTAAAATATTGATTTTCTTTTGTGTGAAACACAAAGAAAAGACTGAAATATAATATTTGAGAAATATAATTTGGAAACGGTAATCTCAAAAAGATTTATCCTAAAATGTATGCCAGTCTTAGCTCTGAAATTTGTTGAGTAAACTGCAGCTACTCTGAGGAATATTCTTTAGCACTGGCCTCATCAAGACCTTTTAGTTAATACCAGCTTTCCTCCGCTGATGACTACATTGAGCATTTTACCTCATGCACAAGTAATTAAGATAATTAGTGTCATGTTTATGATCTAATAGATCAGAGGTAATGCAAGAAGCTAGTATGAATAATGAAAGGGCAAACAGTAATAATCTAATGATGACATTCATTATCTGTATCAGCATCCCACGGACTGAAAATTTCAAAAGCCACCTTACTGACAGATTTGCTGTGACCCATCTTCCTTCTTTTCCCATCCTATTGGAAGCAACATCTTAATGGAAGTGAGTAGCTATGGAGTTTGGCTAATCCAGACAGAACAACAAAGCAGATTAACAAAAAACCCTAAAGCTTTGAGAACACCTCATTTTTAACAGCAAGCATTTCATCAGTGGAAAATTTATAACCCTGACTTAGCACAGTGCTGTTGAGAGCACAAAGTTCCTTATATTATCACTAATAATTGTTTCATTGTACATGAATTCACTTCTTCCAAACACATATATCTGTCCACTTCCACTCCTATTTAATCCAAAAGAAATTAACTACCATTCAGGACAAAGTCTGAACCGGAGACTCTGTAGTGGCATATCTCAGTAGACAAGCAAACGTTTTTTTAACAAATTCCTTTAGACGGTAAGACAAGAATGTACAACATACCCATAGTTGTGGAAAATGTATAAGGTTTTCTAATCAAGTAATTGAGGTGAAAATTCTGTCTCTGTGTAGGGCTACTGAGGTGGATAATACCTTTAATAGTACTTTACATTATTGTTTCCAACTGTACAACAGGGGGCCTTTTAGAGAAGACCATCTCCATTTTACTGGTTAAACTAGTAAAGCGCAAGGAATGAAGTGAAAGAGACAGAAGAGCGTCACTGATGAAATGAGTCTTCTGACAGGATCCTTTCTATGACAAATTCACACGTATGCTCACTGTACAGACCTGCTTATGTAATCAAGTCAAAAAAGCAAAGAGGATGTGTAGAATAAAAGAAATAAAAATTCCAAGGCTGTGAAAGTTGCAGCTCTCTTTGGTGTGAGAAAGTAAACAGCAAATAGTGAACTTTTGCAGGAGATATTTTTAAAATATTTTCTGGTTTAAGCTTCATTTTTTTAAAGAAATTTTAATTTTGAAGAAAACAAAATGGAAAAAGTATGTATAGTTCTACAGTGTTGTAGTTTCCGCAATTATGATTGAAAAAACCCCATATTTTTATAAGCATAATTACAAAAAAGGAACCATAAGTAGAATAGCGTAAACTCAGAAACGGAAGTCAAAATATTCAGCCTTCATTAGGAGTTTCAATTACTAAAGCTGACCTACTGAAATAATCATAGTACCTATGAAGTTTCTCAGATTTTCAGCAGCTAAAGTAATTTAATCAATTCTATTGAGAAATATAAGTGGAGTTTATTCAGTACGTGATGTCCATATAATTAGAAAGGTTAATCATTTTACTACATAGTAAGACACATGAAATAAGATATTTTCAGGAAAGCAGATCTTCATAATTTCAAAAAGACTACCTATTAGAGAAACTTAAAGATCTCAATTTTATAAAATTAACCTTTCATTAAAAGTAGTATCCCAAACTTAGGAGTAAGTTTTGGGTTTGTTCCTGTTCCAGTTTTTTAAATGATCTTTGTGTGCCTGTATTAGCATGTACTGGATCCTGGCCTCCAATAAAACTTCCTTGAAAAAAGCAACAGTTTATTTCTAGAAAAAAAAAGACTTCTGTCTTTGTAAAAGGCTTATTACATACAATATTATGCTTTTGGTTATATTAGGCAATCAGTATAATAGATAAGTCATTTTAACTTCTATAATTCCGCATCAATATATTTAACTAAAAATCATATGACTTCTTTTTTTGGAGAAGGACAAAGTCTACATGTCTAAAAGGACTCATCCTGAGCAGTGTTCTGAGCTAGATGAAATAAAAGATGCAGACACCTAAGGGAAGTCCTAGGCATAGATAAAGAGTACCAGTTTTTCTTGTCTATATTTAATTTTACATATATGTACAGTGCTTCTTACTCATTTCTTTGTTTCATTTTAAGCTTGAGCTATGTTGGGCTCTCTACACAGAAAAACATTCCTCATTCTAAAAACTTTGTTTGTGTCTTCTTCTAAAGGGGATCTTCACGTTAGAGGATGCATACAATACACAGTCATCATCAAGACCATCACAAAATATTCTTATGACTGCTGTCTTTTACTCAAGATGCAGTCATCAAAGGAGGGTGGTGGTAATGACAACTTTTTACATCAGTCCAGAAAAAATAATCTGGAGTCATCTCCATCTTTCCTAATACAGTTGTGACACTGCATACATGAAAAAAGGACAAGCTTTCTAAAGGTAACTGCCTTTTCTTAGGTTTTCTACTTTTTCTTAGGTGGTGAAGACACCATTTCTCTTCCTTTCACCCTAACCTCTTCAAGTACAAGGGAGCAGCAAGATCCACCGACTTTCTTAAAGAAGACAAAATTGGAACAATCCCTGTACGGGCCAACACATACAAGGTACAGTCTCACAGTGACTGAGCATGATGGGGAAAAAAGTCCTCCACACCTTTAGACTCTGAAAGCAACAAACTAGATCCATGCAGGAAGTCCAGTCAGAAGAAAAAGGACACAATGACAGAGACAAGCTGTAACATAAAACCAAAGCACACATGCAAAACCAGCATAAACAGAACAAACAAACGAAAAAGCTGAAGATCAGCACTCTTACACTGTAGGCAGGGCAGGTCTAAGCTTATAAGAGATCCTGGGCCAATGGATAGATGGTGCGAGCCTAGTATAGATGGAGGTCTAAATGAGGCTAGTCAGGGACACTGAGGTCTTTTTGGTGCCATGAGAAATATAAGTGAAATTATTTTTTCTAATTCTTCTTAGATTATTTGCCATAGTAGTCTTACCAAGATCTTGTCTGTCATCTTATAATAACCCTAGGCACAGGATCATAAAAATACCCTAAATTTATAATTTCTTAGTTAGGTCATTGAGCTTGATAAAGAAATTCTGGATTCAGTATTCTCAACAACATGGTGTGGAGTTGAGCTCCTAAACTCCAGACAGAGAATTAACTCATCTATGTATGAAACTTTCTATGACAGGTTCTGTGCTTCTCCCTAAGCACAATATGGAGATTTAGATTCTCCCCTCACTCCCTTTTCCCCTTGATGACTAGTTGTCCGAGTGTACTCTGTCAAGACTTAATACTGAATCCTGGATTCTGCTGTGAAGGTCAACTGAATAAAGGCCTTAAAGTAGCTCAGTTTATAGCGTCCAAGTTCTTTACTGGCCTTAGCACCTTGTTAGAATATATCTCAGGGTAACTGCATGCTTTTTCATAAACTGAAATCTGTTTCTTACTGCAGAATAATTGATTGTGCCTTAAGGACAGCAATTAAGATTCAGTAAGAATTTCAAAATATTAGTAGTCTCATGCATATCTTTGTGTAAAGATGTCCTCCTTATAAATTTCCTTTCAGTCTTCTGGTTTGGAGCTTCATAATGGGTTAGGTTGTCAGTGAATTGATGTTGAAGACAACCAAGGTTATGAAAGGAAACCTTTCCTTGCAAGAAATAATGATAATTAAAAAATACCTCCCAAAGAAAATATATTTTGTGTTCCATTTAAAGATATAAAGGAATAATAGAAGAAGTTGACAAACTTCAATAACAACTTCTACATGGCAATGGAGTCACAGAGCAGTTACTAAGCGAAAATCAGTATCGATCAATCTATAGAAAACAATGCTAGAACTATTACTATCTCACCAAAAAGGAAAATGTATTATTTTTTACATGATGTTTAACATGCAGTCACCAGATCACTGTGAAAAAAAAATAAATTCTTGGAAATAGTGTCATTTAACTTAGCTTCCTTATCAGAGGATATTATTTACAGGAACTATCGATCATCAAAGGTGTTTTCTATGGTTTGGATGAGAAAACCTATGAACAGGCCTCAGTCAGGAAGAATCTTAAATCTTATCTCTGCAGCCCTTACAGTTACATTTACAGTGTATCTCACCTGGTTGTTAGTATTCTGATCAATTAATCTTTATCTGTCAAACTAAAGTTCAGTTTAAAATTGACCTAAGTAGGGTATGATATGTATTTCATGCTAGAATTTGTTTACAGTACTGTTTTCTTCACACGACTGAGTTCCTGTCATGTTCTCTGCACTGAGAAAATAAAGTGGGAGGAAGGAGTGGTTAATTAAAAGTAATACCCTTTTTCTTTTTTCCCTAGTTTAAATGGACAAAGTAACAGCTGGTCACAACAGCTGCCAGTGCTTTAATTTTTGGACAGATGTACTTTCCATGTAATTTTAAATTCACAAAGACCAGATGCTTCCCATGGTTGCTCTAACCAGTTTCTCCATGTTCAGTATTCTGAGATTTGCTTTGAACTAAGGCTTTTGTTCTCCTCCTGAATTTTCCATTATTTGTATTTACAAAGTTGTCAGGCAAGACAAGAAATATAAGGGTCAAAATTGGATTAATTTTGACCACAAATCTCTTCTTTTGAAGTATTTTCTATTTAGACCCAAAGGTAAAATTATCATACGTGGCACTGTCTTTACATGGTATGTGCCTATCTTTTCAGACAGTTATTAAAGCTAGAAAAATCAACATTTATTGTAAACTCTTGTTAAAATTTGGAAAATAATTTGCTTTAGAAAGGCCCATGTTCCCAGTTTCATTTAACTTGAGGAAAATTTGAGTATATCTATTTGCTCACTTGAAGGCTGGACTACTTCATAGAATTGTACTGGAAAACTGGAAAACAAACTACAGGACTGAGTTCTAAAATTTTCTGGGCCAAATCTTGATCTTACAAAATGCTGAGCGTGCTGTCACTGATCCAACAAAATAATTAGGCCCAGCAATTACAGAAACTGTTTAGCCTCAAGGATGAGAAGAATGTTTCATTGGATTCAGCTGGACAGTTCCAATGTTTAGCTCTGAGTCCAAAAGTAGCTGCTCCACTGGAATGAATCCAGAGCACCTTAGCATATTGTTAGATAGACACTTAAATGAGCCACAGATTGATCTTGTCCTCACGTTTAGGTCTGTGCAACTCATTATTTTTCAGCATAGGCTGAAGTGATGACAGACAATTAAAAAGAGGTAATTGCAATGAATCCTGTATATTTGATATGTGATGGGACATAAGGAGGAGTTGAGTTCCCAAAGTCTGTTGTCAGAGCCCTGGCATAGAGGTAGTTAAGCTAGAAAATGTCAGACCACACCCTTCTCAGTGAGAACAGCACATCCATACAAAATTATTTTGACTGTGCTGAAAGAAGAATTAAGCACAGTCTTGCGCCTACAAAGCAAAGGAAGTAAAGATTAAAAAATGTATTCTTTATTATTTTATGTATATGCTTTATTCAACTATTCATTGTGTCCAAGAAATGTACAACATATGCATCCTCAACTGTTAATAATATTTTATCTGTCTGGTGGGAAAATAGAATAAGAATGACAGGCAATAATTAAAATACCTCAGATTTTAAATGTTTAATGGTCATATCTGATGAAGTATACCTGATTTATATTACTTGCAAAGAAATGTATTTGTGTTGCTAAAATAATGGAAGCATTTGATTATTTAAACCTTGTATGTAAAATATATATGTAAAACCTCTCAACTTATCTTTAAGCTATTTTTTTTGCTATTTTTTTTTTCTACTACCTTCATATATAACCTCAATTATGAAATGAGTTATAGCGTAAACACACAATTTGCATCTCTGTGACTTATGCATCTTGATATTTTTTAAATCCCTGGTATCTCCTAGAGATGACTGTATATGTGTTTTGTACTTTGCACTGTCTTCTTAGCTTGGAGGAATGGGGTGTCTTATAATTTCAGTCAATTATTTATATGTTTCTTGGGATCTCAGTAACTATATTATTAAAGTATATCCAATGTCCATCCAGTCAAATCTCTGTTGCTGACTGTGGACAATACAAACAGAATACAGAAAGGAAATTCCTAACAGTAGTCATGAAAAAAATCTGCCTTCCCCCATGACAGCTTTATGCTGGCCTTTAAAAATTAGAAATTAATTACAATTATGAAATGCTGCAATTAACAGTTTTCAAAAAAGTATTTTCTGCTTCCAATTCTTTTGTGTCTTTGCATTGCTCTAACTCACACTTATAGTTCTTAGTATATATCAAAATATTCCTTCTATATGTTTTTCTGTATTTTTTCCTTTTGATCTCAATGCACATCCATGTATTAAGTATGTGCTGAGTAACAAAGGATTTATGATTTTTGACATTCTGTCACTGACTTTTGTCAAGGGCACTGTCATGCGCAATGAAGTCTCCTGATTAAACTTCTGAATCATTATTTCCTACAGCTCTTTTGACACCTCTTTCAGTATTTTCTAGGAATTGTTTGTTTTCATGTGCCTCTCTATCAATGCCTTTTTGTTGTTTCATAATTAATCTTATGATGATTTCTTGAGCTTCATTTAGTATTCCAAAATAACTGTGTTTTGAGATGGATTGAGTAATTCTTCACGTAGACCTCCAGATCATGTCATCTCATAAATAAACTCTCTTTGGAAGAGCTAGCTAGAAAGCATGTTAATTTCTTTTGTAGAAAGAGCCATCTTTTCATAAAAATGCATAAGGTCAATCAAATAAAATGGAAATACTCCTTCTTAGATCACTAATATAAGAGCCATATTTTAAAGACAACCTAGTGTCAGGAATTCAGTATTTCCATGTGTTTCAACAACATCATGTCTTTCCCCCTAGTTCCTTTCCTGGTTAGACTACACCGAATATTGTGACAAATTTAATCTCTCTGGAGAAACTGGTTCATAGGGAAGCATGGGATTATGGGATATCCACATTATGTGAAGCAACTTATCAATACCAAGTCTGAATACATTTGAAGTTTTTTTAAAGATAACTTTTTTATTTATTTGCATTTATTGCATATTTTACGGTACATATATTTTTTTATGGATAACAGCAGAGTTATCGGGAAAACACTAATCAAAAAAAAAAAAAAGGCACTTTGATGGGAATACAGAACTAGAAAATCTTTCAGTGATCCATCATCCAGTTTTAAGAAACTAGAATTGAATTCTAAAATACGTAGCTAAGGCAAGTTAACTATTTTTCTTATTTGGCTAAGAACAGTATTTAACACTGAAAGACTGGAAATTCTAAGAACCTTGAACATGGCCAGATACAGCCATCCAAATGAATTAAATCCACAAATGTTTATTAGAACTTACTGCAGTTTTAACATGATTTTCTAAAAATAAAAAAGGACCCTTATGGTGTAAATTGACTGTGCTTTTATCTTTTGATCTATTTCATAAAGAGAACCAGCACCAGCAAGTGAATAAATTTGTATGCTTTTAGAGGAATGAAGGGCTTACATACAAATCATTGCATTGCTAATACTTTTAAGTAGTAAGTAGCTACAGTGGTAACAAGGAAATTAGAAGGATTTAAAAAATGCTGAGGGGGCTATAGACCTCTCATTAACTCCACTCAACACTGTTTCCATTTTACAAATCAGGTGATACTACTATGACTATCTAAAGCCTTTGACCATTCAAGATCTTATTTTCATTTTGCATAGAATAGCTGAAGAATGCCCTTCATTGCTTGTTTTTATTTTCCTTCTTTTCTTTTTTTTTAATATTTTAACTGATAATAGTCCACTAAAAAATAGCTAAACACCTTTTGACTTCAGATATATGACTGTTCTATGTATTTGACTGTAATATCCAAATATATGTCCTTACAGCACACATTGTAGAATTCTACAAGCACTAAAAAGTATTGAACTGCTAGGCCAATGTTCCCAAAGATGTAGAACATTATGTTACTATTTCAAAAAGTATTACCTACGATTTGGTATGCTCAGACAGCTGTGTGTACATAAACTGGTAACCAGTGTTTGACCAAGTTTACAAAAGTAATCAAAATTTGCTCATTCAATCCATCTCCTGGCAACTACAGTGATTCATTAGTACATTGTCTGCCTATAAGCAATCCGTAAGCATGGCTTCTTCCCAAAATTGTTTGCATTATCTGAATTACCTTCAAACTTTATTAGGCATTTCATGAGATACCAAGAAATGGAGTCAGATTTATTAGGTTAATCATATGATAATGTTCTTTTATGGCTGCATATTCCAAGGCATCAAATGGATGATCCATTTTATGCAACTCCAGAGAAAAAAGAGAGTTCATACAGTGTTATTCCATGAATCTAGAAACTTCTTTCTCTGAGTAGAAGATACAGTTAATAAAATGTTCCTCAATGACATTTCCAGTTAAAGAGGACAGCCTTGTGAACTCATAGACATTCATGGGGATGCTGATCTCCAAAAAGCTAAAAACTCTGAAAGTCTTTAGGGTCTTAGAAAATATTGTCCCTAACTACTGTGTTAATAAGTATTTCACAGTGATCTTTGTTCAGAATCACTTCTGATGAGCCCTCATGGATGATAAGTTTTCGATTACAAATAGGAGTGTTTATGAACCATTCATCTGAAATTTACATTCCTTTCAAACAGAATCTTAATATAAAGAAAACATAAAATGTATGACATATGTATATACATTTATTCATAAAATGTACTTTCCTGCTTATTTTCTACAGTCTCACAGCTCTGTTTCAAAAGAGAAAATGGCTTAAGACACAGGCTTTCATTTTATGATAAATTTATCTGTGACTTGGTCAAACGACTACTGTAATGAGAAACAAAAAAATAGAATCCCATCATTAAACCACCTGGTTTCTGGCATGTATGTGACCACGCTGATCAGGAATCACTTGCATAGAAGACGACAACAAAATAAAGTTCTGCAGGCCTTATCCAAATGCCAGTGCTGGACAGAATCAGTGGCTTTGGGAAGTGGTGTTCCCTCTCCACGTTCCCTTTAACTTTGGAAGGAGCATCAATACATCACATTGCTTCTTCTACCAATGTAATAATAGGAGGTTCTTGACTTGGAGACACTCAGAAGGTGTCAGGAAACTGATGAAGTCTGCCACTGCCTAGGCCCAGAAAAAAGGTGCTGCCACTGCAAGCACCCTGCAGTCCCAAGCCACTATACAGATCCAAAAAGTCAAACTTTTTTTTTTCCTGAACTCCACATCAGGCAGACAAGTATTACTTTACTCTTGCCCCTAATAAGATCAGCTAACAAAAATTCATCTTAAGAGTCAGAGGCTTTTATTATGATGAGAATTTAATAATATAACCAAGTCAATCACCTTTATTTTGAACTTTAAACATTTCTGTTCCTATAAGTTGTAAGGAATAGCAAGATTTTATTCACTGAAGAGCAATATCAAAAAAATCTTCAAGGATGCAGTCGGAGCAAGAAAGAGTTTAGAAGACATCTATTTGCATATGAATAATGATATTCAAGTCCAGACTGGATGTGGCTTTGAACAACCTGCTCTAGTGGAAGGTGTCCCTGTCCATGGCAGGGGGGTTGGAACTTGATGATTTCTAAGGTTCCTTCCACCTCTAATGATTCTATGATTCTTTGATAAACAGTGCTGCTTTTGGAGTAGCTAGGGTCTATGGTCTTTTTAAGCTCTTATTTTTATTTCATAAAGTGGAATGAGGGAGGGGCAAAGAAAAAGAATAGCAATGTTTGATCTTTGGGTCTTATTTCCAAGTTTTAACCATCTTGTTGACAGACAATACTGGTAGGACTATAAAGTCAGATTTAGAATTTTGAGTGATTTTTTGAAATCCACTATCTGATCAGTTCTAAGAAAGAATAAAGTAACATATTGTTACAAAATCTGGCTCTGTTTGAAAATCCTTGAAGGGTCCTTGGTAGCCTTTTATTATGTCAGCTGTATTTTTGTTAGAAATTCTACATTGAGAAACATAAATACAATGTTCAGAAGAATCTATGTTTCCCAGAAATCTCAGGCAGGGGAATTGTAACACCTGTTCTGATTGAAAATTGTGAAAATTCTGCTTTGAAATTGTGAGGATTGTTCTATATTCTGGATTTGTATGATCTAGTTTTAACCATTATAACAGAACAGTAATGGCATGTACTTGGACTATTCTACATTTTAATCATATTGTTGTCGGGAAGAATTCTTTTAAATGCATCCAGACCTCTTCTCCCTTTCCCAAGTCATAGCTCAATTTCACACAGAGTTACGGGACTATTTATGTCCTGGAACTACCTTAATCCCTTTGCCTACAGGATACCAAAAATCTTCAAAAGCTCACACTTTATTGTATGTACTGCTTCATTACTACATTAATGAATTTGCGTGGTTGTGGGTACTTTGAGCTTGAGGGGGAAGTTCACAAAATTAAATCACAGCCTTTTTGGAACTTCCTTAATTTCTTCACAATCGTGATGTGCACATCTTTATGGACATGAAGCACAAACACTAAAGTTGTCATATTTGAGTGCTGAAAGTTAGGCTTCTGAAAATGTGCTTCAATTTCTGAATAGAAATTTCCTTTCAAATTCAGAGTTCCTGGTCCAAACACCTGTTTTTACTTTAATGAATAAAACAGGCCAAGGTCTGTCCTGTGGCCAAATGCAATTGCCGAGTCTGTATTCAAATAGCAAAACTCTCCAAAATAGGATGGACTCTTGTGTTGCCTTCTGGGAAGGACTGTGCTCATTGCTCCTTGATGGGCTCCATACCATGCTCAGACATTACCTGTGCAGCTAAATAACAGTAGGTTGTTTGCACTATGTTAACAATTTATTTTAAGTGCATGCTGTTAACACATACAGATACTTGTGTGCAAGACTCTTCTCTGCCCCTGATTAGTTTACTAGGGCACCTATAACCAATGCAGTGAGGTTTGGGGGTTTATTTGCTTGTATGTATGTTTTGGTTTTAGACATCAGCAGAGTGACAAATTTTAAATCATTTCAACTTGTCCTTAAACTGAAGACTATGGACTTACACATACAAGCTTTGAATGAGCAAAAGGATAATGCAGTGCATTGGATACTTAAATTTTGCCTTAGAAGGCTTGTAATAATTTCCCTCAGATTTCCTGTGAGACCACCAAGTCACTTGGCCTCTCTATGTTTCGGTCCCACACCTGCAACACTGTACTTTCCATTCTTCCCAGGAGTCCTGTTAAAAATCATAAGGCTGGCTGACTTTCTGGCAATTGCAACCCTGTCACAGTGCACAAATAAATAGGGAACAATTGTTCCTAGCTCTGATTGTTAGAACAAATTTAGTCTATAACTATCTTGATTATTCTGGAGTTGAACAGCTATTACCATAGCAACCTGTTTTAATAACTTCCAAAGTGCACAAAATACACTAGTATTAGGTTAATTCTGTGGTTAGGCACTGTACATAATATGCAACTATCTGGATCCCCATGGAGACTACAAGGAATGCACATTCCAAACAGAACCTTAACCAACAGATCCAAGCACCATACCTGCCAATGAAAGATATTTTTATTTTTTTTACAAAATACCTTTATTACCTGCAATATTTGTTTAAAAGGGGATTATTAACTTTAAACGATATGATCTTAGTGAAAACAATGCTATGTACAAAAACTCTTGGCATTAGCTATCCTATCTCTTGAAAAAAAAATATGCTCCAGGATTAAAGAGAAGGTTATCCTTTATCTACACCTTATTCTCCCACCAAATACCAAATCATTGTAAGAATATGTTCTTTCTGATAATGCTGTAAAAAGTTTGCTCATGTACAAAAAAATTTTTCTTACATTTCAGTTCAGCTTCCATTAAACTCAAGTAGGCTTTCTAGATAATTGGGTTTTTTAAACCCATTATCTTTTCATTTGGATCACTGATATTTAAGATCAAAAGTGATTAGCACAGATAAGTAATACATTGGGAAGAATTTCTTTCATGATTACATATCATGAGAAAAAGCCAAGAAAAATACCATTTACTTTTAGTGCATCTCTTTTGAAAATAAGACAGGAAGACATTCACAATATAGCACACTTGTATTTTCAGCCTTCTGTATGCCAGTGTCTTTACAGCCTTTGGACACCAGAGGAAAAAGCACTCAGAAGCCTGAGGATAGATGAAATAAAATTTAACAGAAACAGACTTAAAGTTTTCTTTCCCCTTCATTTACACAAATGTTTATAAAATACAACTTACTTCTACATTTCCCCCCTACCTTTCTACAATGTTGTAGAATCCAGTTTCATGTACTCTTTCTAGCCATTTAGACTTTTTTTATTTCTTGTAAAAGTTGTATCCTACAGAATCAGTGTAGAGAGGAACAAGAAATTTAATCCTAGTATTTAATGTGATTTTGCCAATCCATTTGACTAATCCTATATTCAACTTTAGGTTAAAAAATAGATAAATGAATTTCCAAACAAAATAATGGGAGAGGTATAACCAAGAGATTGTATCAATGCAGAATGTGTGCAGACATTCTTTTATTCAAAACATTAAATTATTAATTGTAATTATTGTGGGTAACTGTAAATGTAATATCGATATGTTCCTAACAACTTCATTGTGTAGTATAGTATGCTACTTCTTTCCTTAAAAAGAATGAAAAAATTGTCTTGATAAATCTTAATTTTAATTCTACATGAACTGACCTGTGCTATCTAAACTCTGTTTGACAAGCAGCTTAAGGACTGTTCTGCTGTGCCAAAGAGCTGTCATATGGATTTTTGTGCGAGTCCCATCAAGGTAGTCTGAAAGGTGATATTACAAGGAAAGAAAATACTGCCACGCTAGCTTGTTCTAGCATTTAGCTGAAATGTCACTGGACTACTTTGATTTTTTAATTTTGATGTTTGAACATAAGTGAAGGAGGGAATAAGGAAAGTGGGGAGGAAATCCAGAACTCCGTATATGAAATACTGGATTGTATAAAATATATATGTTGAATTGTTTTTCAGTAATAACAATGACATGTTTAAATGTTAACATTGACACATCAGAAATATATATATATTGACTACAAATGTGTACTGCAGTTACATGAATTTCTATAAAAAAAATAAAAACTTCCAAGAACAGTCCAGCTGCTGAGCAGAATTCTACTATGCATCTGGCCAATGTTCTGCTACATCACAGTGTCTAAATGACACCAGTTACTCAGGAGTATACCTTGATTTTTGAAGCCATGCTCCTGGCAGCAGGAGCCTAAGTATAGTGGAGATAGCTAAGTTATAAAAGGGGAACTTACACTGGCTACTTCCTATAAATGAGTGCATCGTCTGTTTTCTTAAATTTGTGCTGAGTTTGCTATTTCAAGCTATAATTATGAAACCATATTTTTCTTTTAATGAACTTGATCATGATTTTCATGAAAATACAAGCTTGACAAGCCATAACAATGCAAAAATTTCCTAAGCTAGTGCACCACCCACTTGAGAATATTGCTCTATATCTGAATCAGACATGAGTCAACATCTAACAACTATTTAGAAGGGGATAAGGTGGCATAACAAAAAACAAAGCTTTTTCTTTTCAGTAACTACAGAATTAAAAGTAATATTTTAGATCATTACCATTTCCTTTTCACTTTGTTGTGATCCCAAGGACTAGGGGATGTGGTGCAGAACGTGTCAGTTTTGTTTAATTGCAATTCCTATCATCAAACTTTGATTAGCCAACACAGTTCCCATCATAAGCCAGCAATGACCTTGAGGTTTTGTTGCCTCACCCATAGATCCAGACAGGTGTAGACTAGAATGTCTGTTCTTACTTTTAAAGATACTTCAGAAGAAGATATTGGGCAATTACTGCAACTCTGGCCTGTAGAAGTCCACTGAACATCTAACCTACCAGCCATCATGCTTTGGATTCTAGGTAGCTGGACTCAGGCTATAGAGAAGAAATGTGGCAGTTTCTTCTTTTATTCAATTCTAATATTGCAATCTTTGCACCTTCATAAATGTTTTCTGAAAATCCAGTTTGGACTAAGGTTTCATTCAGAACAGCTCCTGATAAGACACAGGAACAGGAAATGAAAGAGTTGATTTGTATTCATAGTATTGAAAGAATTTTAAATCCTTTTCTGACTTTTCTTCCTTTCTTTGTAGTGGTATTAGGAAGGTAAATGCTTCTAACAACCTTCCCTCTCCTCCCAAAGTCATAAAAAATGTATTTGTAACTAGTTGTAACAGGAGGTATTGCAGTGTGAGATGAATTTTGTCTCACTGTTCCCTACAGATTGGAGAATATCCCAAAATTCTTCCAATATCAATGAAATTCTATTTTTATTACATTATTATGATGTTTATCTATATATAATTTAAACATGTGTACACAATCAAAAATCACTT
Source organism: Thinocorus orbignyianus (assembly GCA_013400375.1). Lineage (NCBI taxonomy): Eukaryota > Metazoa > Chordata > Aves > Ciconiiformes > Thinocoridae > Thinocorus > Thinocorus orbignyianus. The sequence goes on along the minus strand of VXBW01006077.1, from coordinate 147,225 downwards.
TTATACAGATTTCTTGGTACAGCTACTTTACTTATTTTCTCAGGTCAGATCAGGAAATAGGAATGTGAATTGGAACCAGAACAGGAAAAGAGCCAATAAGGTGGTCAGACCAAAGAAGGATATATCTATAGGAGGCAACTAAGTGAGCTTGTTTTACTAAGCTTATCAACTCTGAAAGAACTAGAAGGTATAATATATTTGTATATTCCACATATAAACATAAACCTGTATGTTCTATATATAAATATTCAAGATATGATTAAAAGCTACAAAGAGTAAGGCCATATTAAAGTATAGCATTTTCTATGAGAAAAGAAAAATAACATTAATACTTTTAGTCTCAAAATGATTAAAAGAGGTATGACATTTTGGAACAATTTTCCTAGAACGTTCCCTAATAGAATGAGAGGAGGGGAGGAAACAACCGATTTTTAAGATGAAGCTTGCTGTGTTTATGATACAATCATGTAGCATGGTTCTCTGACATAACAGAGTGCTAGGCACAATGATTTCCGCATTATTTGTAGCTGTCTGAGACGTCAACCTCCTAATGCTGCTAAGCAACATCTTCTGGCATGATTACGGTTCATGACCACTTAGAATTTGAATGGTCCGTTTCCAGACAAAGCCTGAAGGTTCAGTAAATATATTTTGTACAAAGGTCACACATTTCAATATATATAACTCAGCAAAACTATCACAAGGAAGTAATAAGAAAGTAGTATGGAAGACCATATTTTCATTCAGTCAACAAATCGTTCATGTTCCAGGAGATCAAATTTAAATTTCTTTATGGAGTAATTTCTCTCCCACCCCAGCTGAGAACAGCAACTACCCATATATAAGACCTTAGTTAGAATGAGGGGTAAACCAGGGTTAACTTTACTGTCTGTGATTTAACCATTTATTAATGGATTACATTATGTAACATTATTATTAAATTTTTTTTTTGAAGCCTATGGCTGATTTAGCAAAGAAGTAAGATTTATCTTTCTATAAATAACAGATAGTCAAAAATATTTTTTTATTTCTGTGTGACACTGACTTGTATCACCTTATCTTAAGCTTTACCTTACTCTGAAATCCAAGAGGGAGAAAAGGCAAAGTAGTTTTACTTTGAGGTAGGTTAAGGGTGTATCTAAAAAGTTGAAAAGAAAGGTGTTAATATACAGTAAAACCCTCTGTATATGCTAATTCTATAGCATAATACTAATATAACATTAATATGAAAAATAAGCATTTTTTAAATCCTAAGAACATTTTGGGTGGAATAGCTGTGCCGGATATAGACAGGGAAGAATAAACCCCGTCCCTGCTGGAAACCAGGACACATATACTTCCATTACAGGGAAAACATAGTGAAGGATTATGGTAGTCCCACACAAAAAGATTTCTTAATAGTTCTGGTCATCTCAAAGGCAATTTGGCTCAAACAAGGTCATGTCCTCAGCCGAAGGTAACACCACTGTCTGGCATTAGAGAGAAGTGAAAAAAATCCCCAGCCTCTGAAGTTTCTTCCCAAGAGTAAATGTTATTTTTAATTGGTGAAAAATAGAGCATACTAATTCTATCAAATCCGTGAATGAATTACATATGTGACTATGTTCACTTGATTAGAGTAATGCTTATGAAGACAGTTTGGGGAAGGGAAATGTATAAATAAACATCTAAGGAAATTTTGTTAGTAGAGCACTATTTGCAGAGCGAACTCCGTAAGAACTCAGAAACTCTCCTCAGAAAGTTTCTCATATCAGTTTTTTAAAAGTCAAAACACCTGAAAAGTTTCGAAGAATATAGTTTTTCTTACTAAAACCAGATATTTAATTTAATTTTTTTTTTTTTTTATTTGAAATAGTTAAGGATTAAGAAATGGTCTGTGCCCCTGCTTGCAACATGGCAAATTCTGTAGACTCCTTTGGAGGACTCTTTGGAAGAGAGAGATAGATAAGCTTTCATTCATTTAAATAGGAAAGAAGTAATGGACACCAGTTTAAAAAAAAAATAAATTAAAAAAATCAACCAAACAAATATGAAAATCTGTGTGAACACAATAAACCAGATCTTTACTGTGAGGTGGATCAACACCAGCACACGTTACCCAGAGAGGCTGCAGAATCTCCCTGCTTTGAGATATTCAAAAGCCATTTGGACATGTTCACGGGCAGCCTGCTCTAGTTGGACCTGCTTGAGCAGAAGTATTGGACAAGCCAATCTCAGTCATTCTGTGATTTTTGTGATTCTGTGATAATCCTGCATATTTTTCTCAGATATCCATACTGACGTTTGTCTAAATCTGTTGTTATTTTAAAAGCCACATGATGATGAAGTTTCAACCTTTCCCTTTCAGCATAATATTTTCAGTAGCAATCAGAATTAGTCTTATTCCTCACTTAGTAATACCATGCAGAAGAACTAATGTGGGCAAAAGAAGTGTCCTGTTACCAGTGGTATTAAAAAAAAAAAAAAAAAAAAAAAAAAAAAAAAGAGTGAGAGAGAGAGAGATGAGAGATTAATATAATCAATTACAAGTACTTTTAGAAGTACAATACAAAAGCATACGACAAACCATAATGTCAGCTTCATTCATCTTTGAACTAATTCTAGGTGCTATGATCTAGGGTTTCTGAGCAACTCATTCTCTAAACTGCCTGTTTAAGTTAATGTGCAAATGGTTATTCATGCTTCAGTGATTCTGTATCAGCTTTTACTGAAGGTTGTTTTCAGAAGTATTTTTATTACGTTTGCTGATTGATTAATATTTCACTTCTTAGAAGCAATTGACAGAAAACTTGGGATGATGAAACAAATTAAACAGTAAGCCTTCACCATCCTTGAATTGCTGCCGAAGACTTACATAAGTCAAACCAATGATCGGCATATAATATGGACTTTATCAACACAGATTTTAACTGTTCTGGGGAAAGAAATTTATTTTAAATGAATACCAAAATTTTTATTTATAAGCAAAAAACCCCAACAGTAATTTCATAATATTTTCCAAAAGTAACATCTGTAACATAAAACATAAAATCAGAAGAAATCCTCTATTAATGCCAGTGCACAGGCTTGTTTTCTTTAACAAAACAAGAACTTTATAGGAATATGCCTCCATGTTACACTGACTGACCTCCAAAATAGTGGGCCTTGATTTTCCAAGTGTTGAGCCTCTGGATACAAATTTAAAGGTGATGCTTGCTTTAGTGAACAATAGGTATACCGTATCAAACACCAACAGGCAATTCTGCTTCCATTCACAAGGTGTTGGGTGGTTCACTTCATTATAATATGTCATTATAATATACCATTTAAAATGCAGAGCAGGACATAGCTGTAATTTGAATAGGGAAAGGAGGGAAGGGTACATGGGTATGGTGCATTGTGTGGTTAGGAGTGTTCAGCCGCTCTGAGTAGTTGCCCTGAAGGGAAAGAAAGAAACCTACTGTCTACTTAAATGATTTGTCCCCCATAAATCACTCTGTAAAGATCACTTAGAAAAATGCTCAACTGAAAAAAAATAGTAGCAAAATAGATAGAAAAAGATATATATATGCTATAAAACATCACACAGACACATATACACGGCTAAGAATACTTGATATATATATTGTCATATATTACATCAAATTCATAATATAAACACATATAAATTTAGAAGCACACATACAAAACCCCACACATTAAGACAAACGTGTGATTTTGAATTAAGATTTCTCTCATACCCGTATTAACAAAAGACTCTGATGGAAGAAAAGATATCTTTTAGAATCGTATCATAAAAACCATAGAATGGTTGGAGTTGGAAGGGACCTTAAAGATCATCGAGTTCCAACCCCCCTGCCATGGGCAGGGACACCTCCCACTAGATCAGGTTACTCAGAGCCCCATCCAGCCTGGCCTTGAACACTTCCAGGGGTGGGGCAGCCACAGCTTCTCTGGGCAACCTGTTCCAGTGTGTCACCACCCTCACAGAAAAGAATTTCTTCCTAAGATCTCATCTAAATCTTCCCTCTACCGATTTAAAACCATTACCCCTTGTCCTATCACTACAATTCCTGACAAAGAGTCCCTCCCCAGCTCTCCTGTAGCTCCCTTCAGAAACTGGAAGGCTGCAATAAAGTCTCTGTGGAGCCTTCCCCTTCTCCAGGCTGAACAGCCCCAGTTCTCTCAGCCTGTCTTCATAGGAGAGGTGCTCCATCCCTCCAAAGACAGGCTAAGAGAACTTGTCTTTAGTAACATTTACTTAAATGTCCCTTCAATGAAAACAGTGAAATCTCCATAGAACTGACTCAAGTCTTCATCAGATTAGTGGTAATCATGCGTTATCGTATTTAGCACACTGACATTTATACCGACTGATGTTCTGGATGTTGTTGGTGACTGAGATCCTGCACTATAGTGTTCTGTGTGAAGATGAGTATATCAAAACAGTAATTATTATGCAAATCATTCTAGAATTATCCTTTGGCTAAGAATGACATTATTATACTAAATGTTTTGTAGAGATATTTTATCCTTCTGTCTCAGAGGAAGAAGAAAAGAATTAATATCAAAACAAACTTAGTGGAATTGGTCTTCTGCTCTATGGAGGATGTTATTCAACCTCCTTTTACTAAGTCAAATTAAAGCATAAGGTTTGGACAGAGTTTAAATACTCATAACTGAAACTGCCATCCTGAAAATCCCTGTTCTTCTGGCACTGAGTCTTGGGGGAACTTAAGCTGTGTAGAAGATGCAGATTTCTATCTGAAAATTCCTCAGGCTCCTGAAGTTCTGCTTCTGTACATGCCCAGAAATGCCTTGGTTTTGTAGGGTTCAACAAACTGTGAATTTCTCAGCAAAGCATGGCTGGTATCCCGTTGTGAACTGCTCCTTACCTTCTAAACTCATTTCCTGCTGAAATCTTTCCACTGTAAGGAAACATGGAAGAAACATTAAGCCTGGAGCACAGACAGACAGAGAGTGGGAATGATTTTGCCTCATATTAGATGAGAAACTAAGAATTTACAATTTTTGTAGAAGCCTATTTTCAGAGATATTTCAGTGTAAGGGAAGTCAAACCAGGAACTGATCGCCGATTGTCTCAAGTGCTGCAGTCACTGTGCTACAGAATCCCTTGTTTTGCCTGAATGGTTTCTGCAGCAAGGCTGAAGGTACTTTTTTGCCCCCAGTAGTTGTTATTAGCTAGCTCAACTGAAGACTTTGGACACCATTTCTAGGTGCTTAACTTTCCTCGAGCCCAGTATAATACCTTGCTGTAAGGCTCTAGGCTTACCTCTGGGAACAGGCATCAGCAAATGGGCATTTTTGGTACTCTGGGGTTAAATTGTTACAGGAATTGAGATGTTTTGGTTCCATTTGAAAAGGAAAAGCACCACTTACATATTCAATGTGCTTCTTTTAAAAGACAGACTATGAGGCATAAATTAAATGCCCAAATTTATGCAAGATATCTGTTGCGCATCTTGACCTGTTATCCAAACTGTCCTTCTTTTTGTCACTCTAGGAGTCCTAAAATAAAAGAGTTAAACAGAATCAACAATCTGTGCCCATTCCTCTGATGATTTCCTATCATTAAATTAACAAGAACTGTATAATTGGAATATATTTAAAACAATATGGTATATTTATTTAATGATGCAAACTGACTTTTTAAAATCATGAAACACTTCCTTGTTAATTTTTGTTATTGTTTCCCCACATCCCCCCTGAAAGTAGGTAAAATATTATATTAAGATAGTGTATTTATAGTGTTTTGAAAAAGATAAAAATTAAATAGCAACTAAATAAACAATGTTAGGTTCCTTTACATTTCAGTAAGTTGCACATAAATTAATTATACACCTTTACATATGTATACATTTGATATGCTGAATTAAATTGGTGTTGACCGCCTGCTCTGCAGATGTGTACTACGTGAGCTGTAACTCTTTAGATTCACTTTCCTGTCACCTTTTCCATTTTATTACAGAAAGATTAGATGTGATGGCCACTCCTGCATACATTATTCAAAAGACAGGAACTATGGATTTATACAATACTATAAAAAGTAATTTGATTCGATCTCCATTTCTTCCCTAATCATTCCTAACTTCCTGCTTTCCATTAGATTTTGCACTGAACATCAAGTATTTCAGACAGCTATCTGCAATAGCCTATTTCCAATATCATCCTGATAAAGGTAAATCAAATCCTAGTGTATCCAAGAGGTTCTATTACTTTCCCTGAAAGACTCTAATCTAATATCTAAAACAGAAGCAGATGCATTTTTGATTTTTTATAACAATCTTTCTCAAAAAATTAGGCTGAGTCCATGATTTTATGGCTCAAAAAACTGAACTACACAATTATATATATGATTAAAAGTTGTTAATGCATTTTAACAGTAGGAAAACTAGAAATAATTTAACTTATTATGGACTTTGTTCCTTTTGACTAATCCATCTTTTGCAACAGTTACTGGAATATTCTAGGCACATCCTGGGCAGCACTGCTCCAGACAGCTTGAAATTGAATCTGTGCAAAAACAATGCTGCTGCTGAAATGTTAAGAGTTCTGCTGTGTGTATCGTAAAGACTGGAATCAAGGTTTCTAATGATCCACATTTGAGGGTGAAAAATAGCACCTCCGGGTTCTTGAGCTGAAAAACATGTTTTCAATGGGCACAATGAAAATGAAGCACAATTATTTCTAGAGAAGGAATCACTCTATAGATAGTGGAGTAAATTCATTATAATGATTGGCATGGGCAGGTTGTGTCTCTGGTGAGACATAGAGAAAGTGTTCAGCATAACTGAAGGAAGATAGGGGATAAATAAGCTTTGAGAAAGCAATTTAATTGAAAGTATCTATCTAATAAAGGCAAGCTGTAAAATCAACTGTGTTAAAGAGAATAATTTCCCTAATAAAAGTTATTTGAATCCTTCTAGCACCCCTTACTGGAAGGATACTTTTAAAACATATTAAGTAAAGTAAGTCAGAAATAATAAATCAGCCTTTTAGACTGGAGCTCTGCCTGATGGAAGGATACATAAACAGATTTTAAAAAGACGTGGAAGAGTATCTCAACTGATATAACCCAGTGTGGTTTTACAGATTCAGCAGAGACACTCCAATCAACTGCTGCTGAAGTTCTGACAGAGGGAGTTTATTTTACAGAATATGGTCTCAGCGTTGCATTTTAGAAGTCAAACATGCTCTCTGGCTAGATATGTTTCAAACAAGACTTGAATACGAATCCTTCTGTGGTGGTTCATTCTGTTAGTACTAAGAATGCTGAATGGCCCTGGTTCTAGGATAAGTAATAACCTGTGATTTCATAAACTCACAGATTAAGAGGGATATAAAGGGCCATTATGAATCATGCCACTTGACCTCCTGTTTAGCACACGCCAGAGAATTATGTCAATTGATATACAGTAACGAGCACCCATCTTTGCTCCCTATTTAAATGCTTGTGATGCTTGTGTTGCTGAAGAGTGCAGATGCAGAGCCATAACAGTGGATAGACTGAGGATACAAAACACAGTTACTCAGGATCTTCTCCCTCTTCCATTGTAGCGCAACAGAATTGCAAAGGTTTTGTTGCTGCAAGCCTGCCTCTCTTGGGCAAAAGAAAAGGCATAATTTCTTTTGTTTACCTCCCCAGGGTCTTTATTAATACATGTAGTTGGAAGACATTATGTTATTAGCTGATTAGTAATGCAGAAATAGTTTCAAACATGAACTTGAATTTCACATATGCCAATGATGAGCTTTCGTCATTCACTCCTTATGGTCTTGTTTTGTCTTTTTAGACAGTTACTTGACAACAGTAATGCTTTCCTTCTGAGAAATTCTGACAAATTATTTTGAAGAACTTTCATGAAAGAAGATACCGTGCAGGGAATTGGCACAACAGAGCGTTACTGAAATAAAAATCATCCCACTGACTCTGGAGGGTTGCACATAGGTTGTGCATATACTGTTGCCTTCCTGACAGCAATCTAACTGGGTAGCCAGCATAACTGAATTCTCTAATGATTGAATTAATCTTCACATTATGCTTATAGTTGCCAAGGTAAAAGGGGTGACCAATGCAAAGGGAATACAGACAGCATTGCCCAACACAAAGCTGGTTGCCAGCATCTGTTTCAGCCCTGGAGGACATACATAGCTTGAGTAATTTAAAGCAGCTTATTTTTTTAACAGGCCTGAACAACTCAGACACAGATTTTAGAGTAAAGATGAGCTTTCCCCATTCTCTATACCTGTAACTATGTCTAAATATTCCTTAGCCATAACCAAGGACTCAGCTATTTATTTATAAATAATTTCTGCCGGGTAGAGCAAATAATCCTGGAGTCCATACAAGAAACCAGTTCTTCTTCTGAAGCGTTTACCTTCAGAAGCAGGATAAAAAGGAATACATTGAAAAAATATATACTCAGACAAACAATATCATGTCATTAAATCCCAGACTGAGGAACCTCCGGTGTTCCTTTATCTTTAAGAAACCCCTTATTCTACAGTGTGTTAATTTGTACCTGGCTGGTTTTTCTTCTCTTGATTTAATAAAATATCTCCTAACTGATCCCTATAAAGAAAGTTCTGCCCCTGTGGTACAGATTTTCACCAGAGATTCTCTGTACAAAACCTTCATTCCTAGAGCAATAATTATTCTGAGTAATTTTGCGTTATTCTATTTATTATATATCATCATTCTATTAATTGATAACTCTGAAGTTTTCAGTTATTTGCAAAGACTTCTGTCTGCACATTCATTCAGATTCAGTCTATTAATTCTTTGTAAAAATGAGGAATTTATCTGTCCTTAAAACATATAGTAGTATATACAAAAGTCATTTAAGATAAGTGCAAACATATACTAAGTGAATTAACTTTCACTTTAAATGGTAGGCAGCTCTACTGAAATTACTGTATTAGTTCTCATGTTCCTGTTGTAGTCTAACAGCCCTCACTTTAGTGGGGATTCAGCTGGAGGCTAGACTAGTGGTTAATATAGGACTATCCATACTGAGGAGTCAATGGATATCTAATACTATATCTCTTTTTCAAATATGTGGACATACGCACACACCTGCTCCTAATACATATATAGCCATCTGCATTAGTTTCAAATGAGGACTAAATTTTCTCAGGTAATCTTCTTGACTAAAGAAGAAGGGAATTAATGTTTTTACTATTTTTCTTAATTCTATATTAGAAGAAAAATACAGCAACAGCAACAACAAAACCCTAAAGTCTGAGCATAAAGAATTTTTTCTAAAGGGCTGCTCCTGAAAACATATTTCCCTCATTCATAAAAATAAAAGGAAATAATTACAAAAAAAACAACTGGTAATTATTATAGTAACTGATGTCTGCTGAAGTCATGTCAGGTTTAGTATAATAGATTTGATCTCCATCGTCATGGATAGCTCCTTTAATGCTAAAAGATTTATCTGACATAAAGTAACTATGAAACCTATAATGCTGGTCCCAAGCAAAAATATAATACTTTTGTTCATGCTTTAGGTTACCTATTTACCTATTTGCAATACCTTCACTTCTGTGAGTTAATGTAAGCTGGGAGGTTGTAAAAAACTTTTAAGTTCTGTGGTTTTAGAAATAGATNTTTTTTTTTTTTAACAGACTTTTATGTTCATGTTTAATATGCAGTTAGTTTTTATAAATTTTTTGTGTAGTATACAAAACGGCACTTAAGAATGCTTCAGTGACCAACCTGTATGAGCAGGAAGTATGTGTTTCTTAGACACAGAAGTTAAATGCATAAACTGTTCCATCTGCTCTTACCATTTTAAATTTGTCTTTCTATGCTCTGTTCATCACTTAGCATATGACTATTTGATCACAGATTAATGAGGTCTCTAGGCAACAGTTCATTAATTCAAAATTTTGAAAAATGAATTGTGAGTTTGGATTCCTTGGTTTTCAGGTGTTCCAAGTCCAATAAGAGGTGCAGATTGTCGGAATGTATAGTCCAAGAAATGACCCTTCCTAAGAGTCACTAAACTGAAACTCCCAAGAGAACGACTACTGTCCAGAAATACTGGATAAGTTGCATTTCTTTATCATTTGTAAAACAAAACCTTCAAAGACAGAGAAGCAACTGTTAATCAATTAAAATCATAGCCAAGAGTCATATAATCTCATTATTTTGAAACATGTTATCATACAAAACAACTTCATCAAGATAATCCAGTCATTTTTCCAACTATACTCTTCCCTTTTCTTAGCCTTTGTTTTTGCAGTTTCATGTACCTGAATCATTTAACACAAATAAAATGTGTCTTTCGTCTTAATGGAACTATCCAATTTCATAATTCTACATCTATTTTTGAGGGTAGTAGTAAGCCAAACATTAGTACTTCCTTCATCAAAATTGTTCTATATACGTTGTGGGCACACACATAAAGATAATTAAAGTCTGTTCTCACTGTCTTCATGTTTATGTTTCTTGAACGTAGAATTATTAATGCTGTCTGCCTCATAGCCATCTGTGTACATTTGTTGGAGATACCTGGTAAATGCTATCAAATTCCACATGAAGATGGTAATAAATTGCTTTCTGAAAAACTCCTTCTTAAGTTTGTCAAGAGCTAGCCTGTTTTCCTTAGTACTAGCTGCTCATCTGCTCAGGTTTTTATTAAAGCTGTGACTCGTGGAATTATTTTTCATGAGGAAGGTAATAAAAAACATCAGGCAAAATTACCAGTTTTTAAAGTAACTTTTTTGTATTTTCTTTATTTTACAAATCAAATTTTCAATACAGCTATTGACTCCTTGAATGGTTATGTGGAATGTAACTTGCAGTATTACATTCCTCTAAGCTGGTACTTCATTACTGCATCAGAGCCTCATTTTATATGTAATACCTAGGGACAGCATGGAATATTCTGACTCAGAAAAGAAATGTCTTTGAGCCCCAGAGCTTCTGCTCCTCAGAAGAGAAGCATAAAATCATGGAAAGAATGCTGGAAAGAACTTCAAGAGTTACTTAGTCATTCCTCTTTTCCTCTCTCAACCAATTATATCTAGGGCTAGCTTGAAAGATGTTTGTCTAAGATTAAAATTTCCAATGTGTAATACAAATCTCTCCTGCTGCTATTTAAGCTCTTTAATTTTTTTGATTTGACCATGAACATGAGAAAGGGATTATTCACTTCCTTTTTGAAGTAGTTTTCATGTACTTGAATTCCATTAGCATGTTTCTTTTCTTTGTTTGTAGTCTTTGAACAACCCTATTAATCCAGTCTCTTCTAATAATTCATGGTTTTAAAACCTTCAATCATTCTTGTGGATCTTTTTTCCCCTCTTTTTCCAATTGGTTTACATTATACTTGAAGTACAAAGATTGCAGCTCAGAGATTACAAATGACATATTACATATGACACAGCAAATATACTATTAGGATACCGTAAGTACAATTGCTTTTTTTACTACAACAAGAAATTGGCATTCACTAGAAGAATGTAAATTTAAAACCCATACCTGTTTTTTATGGAAGTAACATCCTCCCTATTAGAGACATATATACATATACATGTACCCCTGCTCCTACACGTAGTTACTTGCACTTTACTAAGTGTTGCTCAGCTTCAATGTATTTATAGGTAAATTTACTCCCAACTCTATTTATAAATAATAAAAGGAGTTCTCATTAATTAAAATATTAGCCAGTACATCTCCAGGACAGATGTCTGTTGAAGGTTGATTTCCTTAGGGTATTATTCTTTCTTAAACCACTGATAATACTTCTGGTTGTGATCATCCAGCTAATTATGAACCCACCTCTAAGCAGTTTCATTTAGACTGCTTTTATTATTAGAAGTCTTGCCAAGTGTCTTTTTTTTGGTTTTGTTTTTGTTGTTTTCGTGGTTTTTTTTTCCTGATCTGTCAAGAACTTGGTAAGAATTTGGATATATTTCGGCTACTGTTTGTCCACTGCCTACTGAAGATGTCATGCAACTGTTGTTCAGAAACAAGTTGGACCAAAACGGTGCTGGGTCTTATTGAGCTTACATTTGTCTAGGACATTAGAAACAGTTTGATTATTTTCCAGTATGTTTCCATGCTAATCTCACAGCTTTCTGCTCCTCCTTTTTCCTGCTTTTTAAAGAGAGGGAATGTATTTCATTTTTCCAGCATTCAAAAAATGTTGTTGATCACTTTGTTCCTCAAAATTAATCACTATTATCTCTGAGATGGTTTCAGACTGATTTCTGTGACCTCAGGATGAATTTAATTATGGTCTAGTCTAGAGAATCTAGCATTCTCTAGCCCTTTATTTGCTTGTTCCTAGTGGAAATTTTATTCTTTTGGTTGGTCCTATATAATCAAACTAGTTTTAGTGAAGACTGCTTTGAAAGAGATACAAAGCTCTTTGACCTCTTTAGTGTTATCTGCTCCTCATTATGTTCTTCCTGATTTTTGCCTTCTGTTTGTACTATTCTTTTATGTTTGTCCTCACCATTTGAGATTGCAGTCAATGAAAAGCTTGTGACTCAGCTTTTCATTAGAAAATTGACCTCCTATTAAACTCCTATCTTTTCTTTGTATTTACATATTGGTTGTCAAGTGGAAACTTCCACAAAAATTTTATGAAGCTCTAATGGATTTTGTTCAGTTCTGTTTTGAAAATCAGGTGTTCTGAGTTGGATGATAAAAAATACTTAGAAATTTTCTGTTAGCTGAAACCCAAAGACAACAAACAGATTTCTGATTGAAACTCAAATTGCAGATTCATCCTAAGTTACAGATCTCTTTTGTTGACCTTTCTTGAATTTTATCTTTTTTTAAAGAGGAAAAAGTATTTAACAAATCGAAACAAAGCAAATCAAAATTCACTGCATATCTTAAATTTTTATATAGTTTGTATTTATTTTATCATATGGGATTTAGATGCTTCACAAACCTCTATATGTTCTAATTAATTTCACAGAAGGAGGTAAAAAAAAATTGTGTGTTTGCTATGCTGTCTGAAGCTCAAGAATGCCTTGGTAATCCTCAGAATCAGGCATTACAATTTAAGCGAGTAATTTTAAGGGCACTTTGTATTGAAAAATTCAGAAACACACATTATTGCATTCAGTATGCTATGTGCATCCACTTTTCTTCACATTCAGCTTATGAATTTTCATGAGTATTTCATCTTCTCATTCTGTCTCAGTCATTTCAAGTATTGCAGTCAATTAATTTTATGATAAAGCTGATATTACCTTTTAGTTTCTAATCTTAACAGCAATGAAGTAATCAAGAAAAGAACTGAAGACTGCATTAACAGGGAAATAGCTTTATAAAACAAACAACAGGACTACCATAGTTCTAAAATGCTGATAATATCCCATCAGGAACAGCATGCACGGTGCTGATAACTATCCCACAGGAAGGAAGTTACCTCAGAGGAGGCAAGGCATAAGGAAATAAGAGTACTATATCCCAGAAGCCTGATTTGACTTTCCTAGAGTTAGGGCTGAGTTTCAGATACTAGAATAATTCTTCAGAATGATATAAATAAAAAGAAATATGTGAATGGCTTGTACTTCTTTGCTTATTCATTCATTCAAGTAAGAACAAGAGTACATGCCCTATTAGTAACGTGCAAGATGGAACGAGGTCCCCAATGATCCTATTAGCAAAATTCAGAACTTGCCATATGAGCCAGGAAGAAAAACAGACTAGAGAACTGTCTGGAAAGATGACTAACAAACTTAAAGAGCATGCTGTAGCTTCATAGGGATAATTACCCTAAAGTATATATGCTAATTTAAATTTTTTTTTTTTGTTCACAAATAAGTTTTAATGCATTAAAAGCTCTTCTTGTGAGGTTTCAATTCAGTATTGTCAGCCACAGGCACCCAAAAGTTATTTTAATACCACACCTTGTGCCCACCCCACCCAAAAGACGAGATTTGGAAGACAGCACATAGAGGGGTTAGTGAGTTTGTTTGCTTTTTGTACCTCACTGGGAATGTTTATACTCCAAGTAACATCCAGTCTGGAAGGCAGAAACTTTTGGTTTCAAATGAAGGCTGAGGTTTCTTAGGTAATAATCTGTTTTCAGCAGCTCAAGTTTAACGCAACAAAACAAATAAAGAAGACAAATCCAACAAAGGAAACCCCACCCATCATATGACTGATAGGAAAAAAACCCTTATATCAAAAAATTTGCCTACACTACTATAATGCTTTCTATATAGGCAACAAATAGAGAAAAAATAAGGACTTCACTAATCCCATGTAGCCAAGATAGTGCTTGCCCCTTTCTCTAAAAGAATAAGTAATGGCACAATAAACAAGGAACAGAGGTCTTTGAAAATCTAGACAGAAAGCAAGCATCTGTGTAAGGGCTTATGTACCAATGTTACCTCCTTGAAATGGGAATTGTGTTTTCTACGTAGTTCTGAAAATCCAGGAGGACTCCATTACATACTGACGAACAAAGAAAAGAGGGATGCAGCCCTTAAGACTTCTTCCTGTTGACTTCTGAGAATCTCATTCTGAAACTCTTAACTCTGGTGTAAGTTATATAAAAGCTAGCTGCTTGCCAACGAGTTATAACTTTTATTAAGTGTATGGGTTTGGGCTGGGGTAGAGTAAATTTTCTTCATAGTAACTTGTATAGTACTTGTTTTGGACCTGTGACCCAAACAGTGCTGATAACAGGCCAATATTTTAGATATTGCTGAGCAGTTCTCACACAGAGTCAAGACCTTTCTCCTTCTCATACCTCCCCAACAGTGAGTAGTCCAGGGGCAGGCAAAAAGTTAGGAGGGGAGACAGTTGGGCAGCTCTTGCTGCTCGGCAATAAAAGCTAGGGGAAATATGGAGGGGATGGAGAGGCTACGGTGTTTGTCTTCCCACGGAACCGTTGCATGTGATGGAACGCTGCTTTCCTGGAAATGGCTGAACACCTGCCTGCTGAGGGGAAGCAGTGAATGAATTAATTTATTTTGCTTTCACACGTAACTTTTGCTGTCTCTGATAAACTGTCTTTATTTCAACCTAGAAGGTTTCATACTTTTAACCTTCTCATTCTCTCCTCCATCCCACTTCGGGGCTGTGTGGTGTTTGACTGCCTGTTGGGGTTTAATCCTTAATGAGCACAGACGCATCCAACTTCCTACACACAAGTCCTCGGCACCATCTTACAGGCTGCAGGATATCTGAGAAGTCCAGAGGGGGACAGATATGACCTGTGGCACATCATACATGACCCGACTAGAATCTGGAGGAAGGGAGAACAGCCAGGCCTAGGGTATCTAAAATGTTACTAGATGTCTATATTTAAGAAGTTGAATCACTTCCTCTGAATTTCGAATCCTGTGTATTTAAGTAAACAAATATTTTTGCTAGGATAAAAGCCTAAGAATGTAATGTGGAGGTAGCTGAAAAAGCAATCTCATCGCCTACACCATCCGCATTGCACATATATAAATACCAACATAAGAAGCACTATAATATTATTTAAAATAAAATAAAATATCATAAAAATAATTTGTTGTATTTTAGTACATCCGCTTGCTATTAGCAGACACTGCTTTTAAAGCAAGGGTAATTCATAAGCAGAAAAATCCTTTAAACAGATTATATAAGGTTTATTTGACTTTTGCTCCATTTCATAACACTGAGATAGTAATGCCAATAGGATTGAGGTAGATAATACCCAGAGCGACCTGGTCTAATTAGACCAGGACCAATCTATAGTTGGACTATATGACATCCAGAGATTCCTTCCAACTTCAATAGTTCCATGACTAGAATTATAGGTTCATTCAGAACACTAAATTCTGTTGTCTTGCTGGTTAATAAGCTTGTACTCAACATAAAAGCAAACTAAGAGTGAAGTCAACTATTCTGGCCACTAAAGCCTAGGTATGTGATTGTCTACAGGTACAGCCAGCTCCATATTTTACCTTTTTTTATTAATCTGTTAAAGGTGTTTCTCCCTTGCTGCTATAATTTGACATGCTAATTTGACTAGGGCACTATCTTACCCTACTATCCTGATCTCTGGCTATGCATGAGTCATTTCCAGGGGTCTGAGCTTTTGACATCACTGCAGCAGAAACAGCAAAAACATAGAAACCCTTGTCTTGCCAAAAGAAGAGGCAGAAGGAGAAAAGGTCACAGTGCCCACCTAATGTGTCATGAGAGCTGAGAGGCTTGTGAGTTAAAGCATACTCTAGCTCCATAGGAGACACAGCTCTCTCTTTTCTGTTGGTTTGCGCAGCCCCGTGCTTCCTTAAACATGGATAGTGCAAACAACAACTGTGGAGGTGGAACTGAATCAACCCACTTTTGCTTCAGCCCTCACCTATTTTTTAGTGCAAAATTGTAAATGAAAAGAGCCCTTTGAGTGAGTTGTGGCATGTATTAGTTTTAATTTGCTTTACCTGTAGGGGCATATATGTTAACATCTAATAGATAGCTTGATGACTCACCTTTGCTGCTGAGGGCGAAATGATCTTTCACTCAACTGAAGCACAAACAGTTTATTCTATAAATCCTTTTCTTCCCTAATAGAACTGTTCTTACAGAAATTCTTACATTGTGAGAAATGCTCATGTCTGAGTTCTAAAAAAGCCTTAGAACTGTAGAATCACCTACCAAAACTGATGCAAAACAGATGAGTGAGGGCAAAACAATATCTGTTATGTTATCTCTTGCAATTCGCATAATGAGAAGTGCTCTGCAATAACTATCAGCAGAAACAATTAACAGAATTTGCAACTTTCTCTTCTGGTGAAAGGTCAAACTGATCCATTCTTGAGTCCAGGCCCCTCATGGTTAGTCTAGAAGCAAGATATATCAAGGTAGAAGCAACCTCATCAGCTGAATGCTTCAGAAATGACAGCTGATCTGAAATACTTCTTGAAGTAAAGCATTTCTTGTACTTGTCCATGTTGATTCCAACACTCTGAAGATTACATAAGATGAGCAGCCAACATTTTCTGTCCCTAAATTACAAGCATACAAGGAGGAAACTGGAAATGCCTGCTACTTGTTGGGATTTTTTGGGGGGAGAGGAGGGGAGAAGTTGTGTGTGGTGTTTTGTTTGGTTTTTTTGTTGTTAATCTTGTTCTTCAAAACACTTGCTGCTCTTTTCATTTTTCTTCAGCATTATTCATGGAGTGAAAGTTTGGACATCCATGCATAATGTGTTTGTATCCATATTTTTCTTAGCTTTTAAATATTACCCAAGGTTAAGCACATTTGTGCATAAATATGAAATACTTTGGTAGGTATTGAATTATATCAAAACAGAGAAAGTAGTGGGGAGTAATAACACCTTCACATCACTCTTGATGGCTATTTGAAAGGGATCTAAATATAGTGGAAACCAAGAGAAGTTAAGTTTATGCAAAATTAAAAATTTATGTTGAAATTAATCCTTCAGTATAACAGTATGTATCACATTGATACATTCTCTTAACTAATTAATTATTTTTCTGACTAAATCCAGTTGAGAAGTTTAGGTTTTGTTTCATTCTAAATAAGAAGTGTCTTTTATTATTTATTGTTTATTAACTTCAATATAACTCTGAAAAAGTAGAACGGTCTTGGTCCTTCAGGATTGCCACAAAAATAAAACACAATTTTGCAAAACACTTTAGTCTACACTGTCTCTTTCCAGACAATACCTGTGTATATCACTCATGAAATACATTTAGTTTCCTTGGATTCAAACAATATTCTTCCAACATAAACATTAAGAGCAAATTTCTCTCTTCAAACATGCAGTATTCTCATTGTCCAAAGGCTATTTTAGTTATATCAGGATAATGTTATTATGTCAACAACATGGAACTGTATAATTGATTAAATGTGTTTTCATACAACAAACTTTGACTAAATTAATATAAAGTTTGTCTCAGATAATACAAAATTTGGGATTCCACCAAAGAATTCCACCCAAACTCAAATCATATGTACAATAGCAAGGAGTGCAAGAGAAACTAATCACCCTGCATAATGTAAATATCAGGGCTTGTTATGACAAACAGCTATTTAAAAGAAAAAATAAAGCAAAATAAGTTCAATAAACTGCATTCCATGTTTTCTTAAGATCAGGCAGCGAATGAGAGTGGTAAATCGGTTTTGGTTTTATTTCTAACCTCAACATAACAAAACAGACCCAAGTATATTCTGAAGTGAGCAAAGTTTCAATAACTGTCCATATTATTCTGTTTCAGCAGTATTTTTGGCATATTTCTTCTTATGACTACATCTCTTACAATGGATAGGAAGCAACAGAAACAAAACACATTACACACGTGAAATTCACAACAGCTAAAATAATTCTTCACCCTGTTGGGTCAGAGATCCCAAGATGCCACTTTCATTCTCTCTGACTTTGCTATACTGCTTAAGCATCATTAAGAGACAGTAACCAACATTCACATCCATTTTCATTAAGTGGTCTTACATGAATATGAATAAGGGAAGGCTAGGATTTCGCATTTCTTGTTCCACTGCAAAGGACAATACAGCTATTTTGGTTAATTCTGTTCTTATGAACAGTTTGTTCATACTTTCTTACTGGCAAAATTCTAAATATAGAACAAATTTTCCTCAAAAATTATC
Source organism: Thinocorus orbignyianus (assembly GCA_013400375.1). Lineage (NCBI taxonomy): Eukaryota > Metazoa > Chordata > Aves > Ciconiiformes > Thinocoridae > Thinocorus > Thinocorus orbignyianus. The sequence goes on along the minus strand of VXBW01006077.1, from coordinate 128,639 downwards.
AGGTAGTAAGGATACTGGGGTTTCTGAAAATATATGGAGGTGTGCATGCACATGTATATGTGTGAAGCTGGAGGCAGGTATTTTGCTATTAACTGATGTAACATATCTCAGAAGAGAATTTCTGAGCTCTTGTCTAGGCCACTACTGTGAAGTTCTGAAAACTGGAATTTCTAGCACAAACATAAAAAAAGTTTATTCGTCCACTCTTCCTTTTAAACAAATCTTGGAAGCATTTCCCAAAGTTCTTTTTTATAAGCACTGTCAGAAAGACTGAGAATAATGGTATGAAACTAAGGAAAAGTAAATTTAGGCTGAGCATCAGAACAAATGAATGGTAAAGAAATAACCAGAACTCCCAGTCGGAGAGGATAAAGTGCTTTCATTTGAGTGATTTAGAACTTGAAAATTCACTTCAGAGAGAAATCCAGCACTTGGCAAAGAAAAATCCAGAGAAGTATTGGTTTCTTAAACTCCTTTCTAAACTGATTGTGTGATTTGTGTGATAGGCTATCATTCTGTCTATTTACTTCTTATTGCTCCTTTATGATAATGTAGTTGGTATCATATAAGATTACAGATTCATCTCTGCAGCACTTTTACAGAGCTACTCAGGCAGACAGTTTTTAATAGGGCTATAATCCCAGCTGAAGAGAGACCTGATGTGACTGTTGCCCAAAGAGTAAAAGGAATCTGTGAATTCAGTTTTCAGTAAACTCCTATATTTATTGCTAACATGCAACCGAGAATAGTTGTACTAAAATATATCACTGCAATAATGAAGAATATGGTTAAAATTACAGTTGTATTATGCATTTCTCTACTTTTCATTTTGATGTGGTGATACTACATCCCGTTTATTTTTATTAAAATAATCTGTAATGAGGCTTACCATCCCGCATGTCTATATGCCCATCAAGCGAGTGTTCAGAAATTTTTTATTATTTGGACATTCCCAATTCACACTGAGGATCAAATACTTTGAAATTGTTCGGGGCTTCTAAGATTCTACTTTGGCTATGTATTTTGGACGACAACACAGATATACATGCATACCTTGAAGATTTTGCACATAGTCTTTTATCTGTCAAAAGACACTACACAGATCAAAAGATGAACTGGAAGTTCATGGCAAGCTAAATTCTTTTTCAGACTGTTTGAGATGTGACTACAATAAGGTGGTGTTTAGCAGTCAGAGCTCTGACAAAGTTTTCTGTATTGCAGGTTCATTTGTTATTTCAGGAATTCCACTTCCACCAGTGAGATCTCGATGCTGACCAGAACCACTTCAAATTTCTAAATAAGATCTTCCTTTTGCCCTCACTCCTTGCATACTAGTAGTTGACTTCCTAGCCAGCTGAAACTGCCAGCTTAATCCATGCAACTGAGAAATGAGCCATGGTATAATACTGCTGCCTTTCCAAATTCAAACCAAGCCAACACACAAATCAAAAATGAAGACTTCCAAACAGAACATGGAAAGCTTGTGACCTGGCTTGTAAATTTGTTGTAATATTCAAGTATTATTTCATCCTTTTGAGAAGCTATGTCAGATTGATATCCACAGACTACTGTCTAATGCTATTTTTTCTCATAGTTTTTCATCATTTTGCCCTTGGATAAGTCAGTTAGTGTTCCATGGCTTTCAACAAGCTATTATCCAATAGCAGAGAAGCAGAATATCATCAGAACGTGAACAATCAAAGTTTGGGCATCTGATAATCTTTCAAAATTTATAAATTTGGCTTGGTATGTCTAGAACTTTGAAAGAAAGAAAATGTGACAAAAACAAAGAAGTAATTTTCAAAAGTTATTCTCTTCACCAGGCAAGAACAAGGATGAAAGAACCATGATTGTGACTTTGAAAGCTTTTGGACCCACTGACAATCAAGAATAACAAATGTTCTCTTAGTTAAAATAGAATCAGTAAGTCATTTCTAAAAGTACCAGTAACAGATGCTTAAGTATATGTTGGGAGAGAAATAAATTCTCATTTACATACTTCTGTGAAATTTAAAATTTGGAATCAATAGATTTTTCTCATGATTTCTGGATGCTTTCTGATACGTTTTTCCACACCCTTTCATGCTATGGCTTGATAACAGTAGCTAATACTGATGAAGAAATAGTTGCTTAAAAGGCAAAGTCTTGTTCACCTTAATTTTAAAGCCCTTGACTCATCTTTCTCAGAACATCTCCTGAATTAGAGGATTACTAATTCAAAGCCATGGTTTAGCCACCGTTTTTCATCTCTTACCGGTCTCTTTCATACTACTTTAATTTCACAGATATTATTGTCCAATTATTTTAACTTCATTTATTAATCCTTAAAATACGGATATTGGTACATGTATACCAATTTTCAAGGATCACATTACAGTTGGATTTAACGAAGTATGACTGCGGCAAAAAATAGCTATATTCATCTTTATTTTAAATTCACATAATAGTAACAGCAGTAATAAATTCTGTTTGGACTGGCAGGGTGTTTTTATACTGAACTTTTCCTTAACTTAATGCTTTCATAAGATATTAGTAGGGGAAATGTGTGCAAATGAAGTGGATTAGTAATGAAATATGGTAGTAGAACTCAAACTATATTTTTATAAGTTTTGTTCAATAATGCAATATTGGAGTAAACAATGTTAAAAAAGCTAACAGTCTTTCTAATCTTATTTATCCTTTGACTCTATTTGGGAATTAAAAGGAACAGTTTGTCCTTTGGAACTATTAATCAGATAAATAATGCAAAACTGAACAGAAATCAAAGGATTAGAATCAGTGGCCTGTAAAAATATCTATACTCATTTAGTATTCTTGAGTGTTCCTATTTACCAGAAAGTGTGCATTAGCTACATTTTCAGAGCTCTAGAGCACCAACTAGCTTCTTATACACCAATGAAATACATTTTGCATGTGGCAACCTATTTCCTTGTTGGGTTTTTTTTTCGCATTGAAGGGTGAGAATGTGAAGACAAGAATAGATGACATATTTCAGACTTATCACGGTCTCTCAACCTTTTTATAGGCCGATTCCAGGAGAAAAATGTCTGACTACTCTGTGAATGCTTTCATAGTGAGATTCTCTAAAAAGCCCTCAAATTGATCAAGCAAAAGATAATGACGTTTCTTTCAGAATGCTTATGTCTCATTCCAAGGTGGATAAAGCATTCACGGGGTCAGGAAGATCAGTGAGAAGCAAAGAAAAATCTCCAGCAAGGATCACTTCAGGTAGCCTTGAATAAGTTGTCATATTTATCCTTTAGACTGCATGGGTGGCTCTCTACTTTCCAGAGCTTTATTGCTGTTTTCTGAAAGCTGCAAATTATGAGACGGTCAGATGTCCTTCTTAGGGCATGAACTTAGGTCCTGGGGCTTGTTTGAGGTGTTGCAATTGATTTTCAGAGATGAGCTCAATATGAGGGTCTGATTATACAGTATTCTGCCCACCAATAAACCATCAGAATGTTAGCTGCAGAGCCTGCCATTGCTTTGAGATTAAATTCTTTTTTCACCAAAGTTTCCTTGAAGTGACCAGCCAAACAACATCAAAAGGTTTCCCACCTATATGTCTATTTTCCTGTAGAAAATACACACGCAAATTTATCTCCATCATATAAATTAAAAAAAAATAATCAGATCTGTTGAGTGGGACAAGATTGAAGACTTGAAAAAATTAGTTCCCTCCTTCCTCCCTTCTCTCTGTACCTTCCTCTGCAACTATTTTGCCTTTGTCTTTTTGCAGTTAATCTTCTTTCAGTTACTTTTAACATTTGTGGTAGCTCGTTTTTGAAGATTCCTCTCGTGTTGGAGGATTCCTTCCTTGCCATGTCTCTTAGTTTTACTCTGCACTGCAGAAATTTTTCCCAGCTGAACATACTCACTTGTTCTGAGAGACAGTAATTTTTCCTTGTCTCCAGGAACTTCTGCATCGCCCACCCACAGCCAGAATGCATAACCTGGCACCCGTCCTTTCTGCTGCCCAGCTGCACCTTCTTAAACAAAGCATACAGGAAACGACACATATACACTGGATGAAGAACAAACAGATTTAAAATTTCTGCCGTTTTTTGCTTGGTTCACACCCTCCTTTTACTTTAATTGCTGGATCTGGGGTTGTGCCAATGGCTAACTGCTGAATTCTGGGATGGATTTTAAACAACATGAAAGAAATAACATTAAATTGGAAGATTCCTTGTTTACTTGTTTCCTATGCACTCTGGGGATTTAAGCAACAGATTTAAAAAATCTGGCAGATTTTATTGTGACTCATTGGATTACTAGAGTAAAATTACTAGTTTAAAATTTACATCCTGTATCTCATTGTTTCCAAGTCTACACCAATGAAAGTAGATCAACAGTTAGCCCTTCAAAAAAAAAAAGGTTAAAGGATATATATTTTTCTATTTAATCTTATCACTTCATTCCAACTGAAATGCAAATAGACTTATACTCAGAAATACTTGTTTACTTTCCAGAATTTTTGAAGATAGTTTGTGAGGTTGATTGTTTTTCTTCAGACTTTTCTTTGGAGGCTTTTAAGATCACATTTCAGAAGCTCTAAATATTTAAATAAAAATGGGCACTTTCCCAAATATAAGAGGTACCTACTTTCTTCTGATTAGGATAGATTTTTGGCAACTGCTAGCACTTGTTACATGTGTTACCTACAGGTGATATCATATCTTATATTGTTGAGCTGACATTTTTAGGTCAATTAATATTATCCTATAGAAAAAAATGTGACTGCCTGCAGGAAGCCAAGTGTGATACATGATTAAAACCATTTGGAATATTTTGTGGAAGTAAACTTTGATGTAATATAGGATCTTATCAAAGCAGAACAAATTTACAGGCATATATCTGTTCCAAACAAGTTTTTAATGAGAAAACTCGAGGTTTGAAGCACATCCAGAAAGTGAAGAAGTGATGCTTGCCTTCTCAGTATTTCTGCATAAAAGCCAATTGCCACCCACCAACATATAGAATGTGACTGACACATGTATTTTCTGACTGATTTCCAGTTTTACATAGACAAGAAAAATAAACAAGCAAATGACATTTTTGATTTTTAGAGTGTGACAGTGAAAAAGAAAAACTTTGAAAGCTGTTCACAAACTAAATCATTAGTTCTTATTGAACTTTTTTGTACTGATAGGCTAATCATCCTATGCTGCACATCAGTAACTAAAATTACACAGAGAAAAGCAATTACAGTTTTAGAAATATTTTTAAAACATCATTATTTGGATTTCAATTATATCTAAACACATGTTCTCATGTTTCCATCAGAAAAAGCATTTTGCCCCCTTTAGTTTCAATTTGTGTCCTCAAGTAGCCTGGGACTTTTAATAAATACTCAGTTAATAACTGAAATTAAATGGATAAATTTGCACTATCTGAAGTCGAAAGTTTCTAACTTTCTTGGAAGCACTGGGGATTCTAGAGAATATATATAGTTTCCATTCCATTCCTTTCACTGTGGACAAGTAATTCAATTTCTCTTTGCAGTTTGCCCCATCTAAAACATATAAAAGTGTATTAGACTTTCCCTTCTTGTCTAGTTGTCTTGGAAACTGTAACAGGAGGGAACTGGCTCTGATTTTCTACATCTATTTTGCTTTTCAGGATTCTCTAGTTTAGATATCACGTGAATTACTGACCATTACTACAATATTAAAATAAAATGCTTATTGGCAGGCAAAAACTGAGGGTCTTTTGCAAGTTAGTTGTTAATGAAAAGAACCTCCAGCCCGAAGGAAGACCTAAAGACTGAAAAGAAAACTTGGATACATCAAGTTAAAAAGTGAGTACACTATTTTTTCAGAGGGTATTAATTTGAATGTCTGATTTTCATATTTTATGGCAGATTGAATTAGTAATGTTAATTAGTTAAATTAATTGAGATTCCCATAGATCAAAATGAAGAAACTTCACAATCAAATTTTCATTAAAGTATGGTCACAGTCTGGTATTTTTGTTTAGCATATGTGTTTTTTAATTTAAAAAACACAAATGTTCGCTTTCTTAAACAAAATCTAAAATGTGGCCAAAATCCAGATCAACTACAAAATATTTTATTTCCTCATTCTGCATTTATGATTGCCAAGTGAGGTAGCACAAATTGTAAAATGATGTACAACATGGCATTTTGCTACTCATTGTAGTGTCTCCCTCTCTCCACTGTCATCATCAAGTTTTGCAAGAATATTAGCCGTAAAGAATAAATAACTACCCACAATAGGTGTGTTTCATTTAATTATGCTAGATGCTACAGTTAAGACTGAATTGCGACTAACATCACCAAAATAAATGTTTCTCCAGAAAATATTGCAAGGAAAAAAAAATTCATTGTTTAAGCCCTTTTCAAGTGTCAGGCTGCTGAAAAAAAGAAAAAAAAAAGAAAATGAGAGCTGGCAGTGGAGCCGAATTACACCAGTAGCTGTGTTTGCAGCGTTCACCACGTCTAGACATTTTGGGAAAAGTGACATATGTGTATTATGGCTGCTTTACAAAGAGACAGAGTTATGAATAGGTCTTGAATACAGTTCCTGTCAGTAGAGGACTTCAATCTCTTATGACCATGACATGGCACTTGTTTAAAGTGGCCACAGCCTCTGCACTTTTTCTAAATTCGAGAACTAAACTATTTTAGGATGTGTTAAATTCAATTTTGAATTTGGGACCCATTGTGCTCAGTGGATCACTTCAGTTAAACCCTCTAGCTTTTTTGTTCTGTAATGAATTCTGGCAGGTAACAAGCATTGATAGAGTTACAAATGCATATATATGGAGTTTGAAAGATGACTGCAGTTTTTAATTTATGAATCAGAAAGCTCAACATATTTTCGTGAATATGATCGTGTTTCACACATGAAAATGAATGCAATTACTTGCACATGAACACATTCCATAGCTGACTCTTCCTTTATATGAAAGTTGGTATTACTAGTTCCAGTATTGCCCATATTCATGGGGAATATTTAAGCAAAGATGACCTAAACACTTCTGTACAGACACATTTGTGTTTCACCTTCTCAGATGAGGAAGCGTGCTCTTCTGGAATACACAGCTATTCTTTTGGAAAGGGCACATGACCAATTTTCTTCAGAATCCTCTTTCTGATGACTGGGGCATGGGTAACCCAGTTCATGATACAGAAGAGCAGAGTACAGAAGTAAGAGCTGTGAGAGTGGGTCCTTTAGAGGACTGAAGGTGGAACAAAGAACAACTAAGAGAACAGAAACAGCAGTCTTATATTCTGAGGGAAAACATATAAATATGTAAAAAAATATGTCCTAGTACCAAACTAGTCCAGCACAATGCAACATTTGAAGTCTATTACTAAATAAAATCCTTTAGGATATTCAGGATATAAGGCAGTTTTAATTTATGCTAAATGTTTCTATTTTCTTATAAAGGTAGTAGACACATGTCAGCAACCATTTTCCTTTGTATGTTTTAATCAAGACAATCTCGTGATACATATATATGTATATATATTATCCTTCTGTATATTTACACTGTGCTAACATAAACAGGCACATACAAATTGTTGAAAGAGAGGAGAATTCAAACACACTCCAAGTACAGAGTGAAATGTGACCTGATAGTATGGATAACTGGCTTTAAGAGAATTGTGAGGTATTATTCACATAAGAGCAGAAAATAAGAACAAGGGAAAGCTGTATACTTCTGTTGAAAAATAAGGAGTTTTTTAAGAGTCCTACCTGTTTTTCTATAGCGTATTTCCAAATTGACTGTCCACGAGAGGAAGATACTTGGTAGCCTTGCACAGTGCCAAGAATTACAACAACAGGCAGTTAAGAGTTTTTCTGTCTCACAGTTTTGTTACACTTCAGTTATTAGAGTGACTTATTATTTCCATCTCTGCCACTTTTCTTATAAGGAAAACAATTCATAGGTTGACCAGTTCTGAGGCACAAAGAACTGTGAGACAGGACAGGCAGCTACATTCTACCAACCCAAATTTTCACACTGGCTTTTAGACACTAGTTTTTGTAACCATGTTACTTGTAATAACTAGTAAAAACATTGATTAGGCCTTAACCTTGGTAGTCTACAAACAGGCGATCTTGGCTTGAAGGCTAATATAGAAAAGAAGCGGGAAAAGAAACAGGGATATTCTAATTGCCTTCTTGAGAGAGATACCTGGTCCAATCTCCCTGCTCGAGCAGGGCCACTTAGAACCAGTTGCCCAAACATTTGAATATCTGCAAGAAGGAAGATTCTACAACCTCTGTTGGCAGCTTGTGCCAGTTTTCCATCAGCCTCACAGTAAAAAAGTATTTCTTGGTGGTCAGACGGAACTGCCTGTGTTTCAGTGCCCATTGACAATTGTCCTGTCACTGGGCCGCACCAAAAAGAAGAGCTTGGCTCTACCTCCTTTACACCCTCCCCTCAGGCATTTGTACACATTGATGGTATCCCACCTATGCCTTCGCTTCTCCACACTAGACAGTCCTGGCTCCAGTCTTACTTCATAGGTGGCGTATCCCACTCCCCTAATCGCCTTAGTGGCTCTTGACAGGACTCTCTAGTATCTCCATGTCGCTGCTGTGCTAGGGATCCCAGAACTGGACACAGCAGTCTAGGTGTGGCCTTATCAGTACTGAATAAAGAAGGATCACCTCTTTGGACCTGCTGATAATGCTTTGTCTAATGCAGCCTGGGATATCACTAGCCTTTTTATCTGCAAGGGTACATTCCTGGCTCATGTTCAACCTGGTATCTACTATGATCCCCTAGATCCTTTCCTACAGGATGATTCTGGCTGAGTGACCACCAGTATCTGCTGGTGCAAGGCGTTGTTCCCCCCCAGGTGCAGGACTTTGCACTTCTTGTTGAACTTCATGAAGTTCCTGTCAGCCCGTTTCTCCAGTCCATCAAGGTCCCTGTGAATGGCATCACAATCTTCTGGTGTATCAGCCACTCTGCCCAGTTTTGTGTCATTTGTGGACTTGCTGACAGTACTTTCTGACCTATCATCCAGATCAGTTCTTCCTTAGGAAGAACTGAACAGGACTGGATCCAGTATTATCCTCTGGGGTACACCGCTAGCTACTGGCCTCCAGCTAGACTTTGTACTCCTGATCAGCACCTACTGGACCTGATTAGCCAGTTTTCAGTCCACCTCACTGTTTGCTCATCCAGCCCATACTTCATCAGCTCCTCTATGAGGATCTTACAGAAGACAGTGCTGAAAGCCTTGCTGAAGTCAATGTAGATAATATCCGTTGCTCTCCCTCATCCATCAAGCCAGTCATTTTATTGTGGGAGGTCATTGGATTGGTCAAACATGATACAAGAATATTTCTTAATAAGTCCTTCACAATTCTCCTTTAATTTATAGTGCTTAGTTCAAGTCTCAGAAACTAAAATTTAAAATAAGAATCAAGAAGAATACACCACATAAGTTTCAGAGATAACAATTAAGCACCACTGCAATGTAAAACCAAGAAAAAAAACTATATATTTTTTTTCTCATTAATTACTGATAGAATTAATTACTGATAGAAAAGGCTTTACTAAGAAAACACCATGACTGGAATCTGATTTTGTAGAATGGATTTTTACGATTTGTGATTTCTGTCAGTTCATCAGTAACCTCAAGCCATAATATATCAAATATAAGTATGGGATTTATTGTTTTCTTAATCTCCCCCATATGATTCACCAATTGGTCCCCAGTGTTCAACAACAAACATATTCTTAATCTTGGATGATACTGCTTGATATGAGTGTGAATTTTTCTTCTCTGCTTTCATGTCCATACTTAAAGCAAACCTCTTTTTTTTTTTTTTTTTTCTAGATACCATTTCAGGCTTGAGCAATCCTTTGATCAATAGTACTGCCATCTGCAGCACTGTAAGTTCAAAGTAGAAATTCAGTAATAGAGACATGAAGTACAGTTGCCCTGGTAAGATTACAGACAATGAGATGGAAATAGAGAAAGGGAGACAGGTGCAAAACAAAACAAAAACCTCCCAGCTGTACAGCTGTATTTAATGTCTGTGTGCTACACTGATTTTCTCTTAGTTACTTATAAATTATGTCAGGGCATCAGTCTAGTTAGTAATTCATTGTTGGATTTAAATTGTGATGGAGCAATATACATAAATATCTGATTTATGTTATCTGAAAAGTTTTACATATGAAGCAGTGAAAGAAAGCAGCATTTTATTTACGGTCGTTCTAGTTGGTGATTTATCTATTGGGTTTTATCACGTATCATGCACATATTTGTGGAAAATGAGTTATTTCTTGAAATTGCCCAAAATTCACTCTTTTGTTCATTCAGTTCCTTCTTGTGCACTCTATGTTATTGTAACCATTGCTTTTTCAGTGTACTCTATGTTCCCTTCGTCATAATCAAATCAGGAAAGTGATGATCAAGATGACTCTTAGGAGAGTTACTTTCATTTCTCAAAAACTTAGAGAAGTAGTAGCTGTATATGTCAGGCTACAGGTATTAGCACTTACTCTATATGTTTATTTTTTTATACTTTTAGTAGCAATAAAATTTTTTTACATAATTACAAGACGTGTTCTGCATCTCTACATCACTGTACTTGACTTTGCAACTGTTCTATAGACAGGGAAGAAAAACAGGGAAAAGTTTTACTAAGAGCAAGAAATCAAGCCTGTGTCTCCCAGGTCTTAGGTCAAGATCCTAGAAACCTAGGGCACTTTCCCTCCATACTTGTCATTCTCATTTATTTAAAAAAAGAATACGTTTCTCAAGATTTGGTCTTTATGATTATCTTGCTGTGTTATTCATTCCCAAATAGCATTATAACAAAAACATAGTTAGTGTTACTGTGTTCATGTTAGATCATCAAGGCAACACTACTCAATTAACTTTAAAAGAGGTGAAGTACATATAGTACAGCCCTCCCCACACTGAGATACTTTTTCAGTCATTGTCTCCAGGAAGAACTAAGCATTCTTTGCTTGAGCCTTCTTTATATATGCATAAGTAAATCTTTCCAGAAGGGAACACATTGCATTCCCTGAGACAGTGAAGCACTGTCAGTCTTTTCTAACATATTTCATCTCACGTTGTGATTTAGAGGGTTCATTTCATCTCCTCCAGACACTATTGAAACCTTTCATTACATGTCTGGGATTTTGAGGTCAACAACACTCCTTTAATTTACTCAACAGTGTTGCTATTAATAGTTATCAATGACATTAATGGCAGTAAAAAATTTTTGCACCATTTTGTCAACTCTTAATTTAGTATCTTTTTTTTCTTTTTCTGTCTGAGAAGTTTTTAAAACAGCCACAGCTTATAGCAGATATCTATTTCTGTTTATCTGCAAATAATGAAAAGCTTCTCCAGCCACACAGAGCAAGGGACTTTATAGTGTACTAAGGATTTTGTATTTTGACCATTTAAGTCACTTCAAATTGCTTTTTTTACATGAAGTGCTTCAGGTATTCCCACCAGGTGGTTTTAGTGATAATTCCCTTTAAAGAAAGTCTGAAAGAAAAATCAAAACTAGATCAGTAGCACTGTACAGGAGGAAAAAATCAGCTCCCAAAGCTATTGAAAAGTTCAGAGTGATAAGTGCTGGAGACAAAAAAAATAGGAAATTCTATACTAACAGGCTAAGTCCTGCATATGGGGAGGGGATATAGAAAAAAACAAAACAAAACAAAACAAAACACCAAAACCTAAGGCATAAACAACTAGCTGCAGCTATTATATCATAATATCATAAATTAAAATGTGCTTTCTTTGGCATCATTTAATCTCTTTCACACTGAACTCAGCATTATGATTTTTTTCCTAAAATAAGAGCTCACTTTTCTTATCTGCTAGAACTATTATGACAGCCTTTCTCTTGAGTTTTAAATTGGTCAAAGCTACAATTCACCAACTTCTAGGAACTCAGAGTCGCAATCAAGCTATGGCTGACTTGCTCTATCTGTCTCCGTAGATGTTCTTAAGACATAACATATGAGAAAGTTCAGCCAAGTTTAGCTCGTGTTTGCCACAGGCTAAAAGGATACCCGCAGTATGTTATTCCTACTGAGTTAATAAAAATAAAGTTTCACTTGCTGGGTTTGCAAACTCCTTCAGGTACTTTTAGGTACTTAGACTCTATTTAAACAATTTGCTTACAATACCAGCTGAGCCCTTTGTGATTGGTGCTCTTAGTGTTCAAAATATGAAGGAAAAGTGTAAAATTTCAAGTTTTCATAGAGTAAGTGGAAAATCAGGTGGTATAGAATGAAATATGAAATACTCAGAACACAAAGTGTGGGAATACAAGTCAGCACATTTCAACTGGGATCACCAAAAACCCTGTGTGCCTTAAATCTAGAACTATGTACAAGAATGGTGGAAGTGTTCGAGACATCTCTTTGCTCTCAGAAACCTCAACCTGAAAGTTTGTCTTTCAAAACACAGTCCTTTATTATTCTTTTCCAAAAATGACACTGGTCATTCAAGTTTCTTTCAAGTCATCTCAGCACAGTGCTTTAAGGCCTGGTATGCTGAGGTAATGGGAGATGCTGATTTAGCAGGTTTTTTTCCTTAGGAATGGTTCTGACAGAAAGAAAATAAAGCTACGTGGAATAGTCACAGCCTTTGCAGGTGAATGTCTCCAACAGAAAAATATTCATCCTAGTGGTTAAAATATTCCTGAAAAGGGGAGAGGCGTAAGTTTAAAATACCTCAAGCCGAAGAAGATGTTGAATTCAGCTGGTGGATACCTTCAGAAACAGGCCTTATTCTCCAGTCCTCTGTGGATACTACAATGTTACTAACATATAACATAATGTCCTCTGGCTAATGTGGATAATATGACTAGGACTGGCTTTTTTTCCCTTGTGTGTTCCAAAACCCTATTGAATAATGCACAACAGCATCAGTGGGCAGGTAAGATACAGGCATCCTGAGGCCAGTAATTGAACACTCAGATGGTTTTGCATATTTCTCTGTTCTAGTTTCCACCAAACAGTGACCTATTTAAATAAAGAGAAAAGAACATTAACATGATACAGTATTTAATATGTTAATCATAAAAGATATTGCAAAGGCCTTTTATTAATATATGAGTCACCGCCCAGCACTACCCACCTCATGACTAGTTTACAAGCATCTTGTTCCAGAAACACAAGTAACTCTTCCTGTTTTAAATGTCAATCAAGCGATGTTAACATATGGTCTTCTTTCATATTTAGATAATTCTGCCAACATTATCATGGACATTAAAAACCATTATTTTGAGAAAATTCCCCTTTGGTTCTCCTACTCAATTCAAATATTGTCTGTAGCATGTTCATCTATCTCGTTTTCTGGCATTAGTTTGATTGCATGCATAGCATTCATACAGAACTGTACCAGTTTTTCAGCATGACTAATTATCTCAAGCAGGCAGAGAGAGACAGCCACACCAACAACACGCCCACTGTCTTTTTGCATAATGTGTACTTTACACTCCCCAATCTGTTCACATATAGGGTTATTTTTCTTAGCCATTGTAACCAAGAATTTTAAAGAGATAACATGTAGATAAAAACAACTGGCAGCAAAAAAAAAAAAACAAGCTGGACTAAACTTGATTCAGCAAATGTAGTGAGTTTAAACTACATCTGTTCAGAACTATCAAAACATTAATCCAGAAATGGGTGTAGATGCCTTTCATGTTCACACAATTGTGCATTTCACAACTGCATCTGCTTTAAGAGACACCAGCTTATGTACCACAAAAAAATATATTTCATTCCAACTATTTTAGGAAAAATAGGCATTTTCATAGGTAATCTTTATAACATATATTATGCAATGCACGATATATACTATATACTGCATACTATTTATAAAATATATATATTTTTATGTATGAAGCATATGTTTTATAGACCAAATAAGCACTTCATGAAGCCCATCAGAAAACATTCTCTGCCCTGTTCCTGTAATTCAGCACCAAGTCATAGAAATTGCTTTTACCAGTTACACACATCCTTCTCTGGAGTAGAAGCTGTGCTACAATTTGAGGAGATCCATATCACAGAATAGTTGCTCTGTACAACGTGCCAAGGGGGAGGTTAGAATGCATTGATTCCAGCTACTCATGATCCCTAAAAGACAGTGCTTCCGTGCTGAGTTACAGCACATGACTCTGCAAAGAAAAGTCAGAGAGTAACAAATGGTTTCTGAGATCTCAGAATGTCTTTGAACTTTCCTCTTTAACTCCAACCACTTTCATTTCTTCATTAAAGGAGAGTATCACAGGGAACCTGTTCAGTGGTATAATTAAATTTATATGGAGTTAATCTGTGTTTTAATTTGGGCAGCATTTACGCTTCTTCTCATTGTTTTGTCCTGGAATAGCAGGAAAATAACTTTACCCAGTCATTTACCACACAGCTGTTGTGCCCCCTGCACAGCAATTCAATATTCAGCAAATTCAGTCACTGAATGACAAAATATTTTACAATTTATCTCAAGCTGAGGAATTTGAAATTTCATTTGAAAGATTTCCTTACTTCAGCCAGCCAGCACTGCAGTATATACATCAGAAATCAATGATGAAAGAGTAAAAAAATAAAAAAAAAAAACAACAATCAAAAGTAGTTATCTGTCTGTGGTCTGATTCTTAGAGAGGATGGAGCAAGCTGTGCCAAGGGTGCTAGTGGGAGTCGTTATAACTCAAGCCCAGGGCAGAGCCATCTGTGGGAGTACAGAAATCTGTGCTTCAGCCAGGTGAGGTCAGTTTTCATCTAATGCCTGGTCTGTGCTGATAGCAACTGGGGTTACCTTTCTGGATGTGCAGATTGCATGCGCCTGGAAAACTGTAAGAGACATGCTATTTGAAAGTCAGAACAGGAAACTTACTGAAAGGGGTGACTGAGGTCTCTCTATTTAAGTGCCTATTCCCTTCTGAGCTTTTGTGCTGAACAGAGATAACCATCTGTGCTCAATTGCTAGTTATGGTTTTGTAACATCAGCATCTGCTGATAAAGAAAATAAGGGAATGTGTGCCTGCAATAGCTGAAGCCTCATTTAGCACATCAGAATTCACTTTCTAATTGTTCAGTTTTATTTTAGTCAGAGTACAGGTGCTGAAACTCCTTCTGCCACAGGAAATTATATAGAGTAAGGTTCATCATTAGAATGCTGTAATTGTTAGGCTTTTGTGCTTGGTTGCTGGTTTTTTTTTAAATTTACGCCGTATTTTTATATACAAATAAAAAGTATAAATTTTGTCCTGCATGTCTCAAATAAATTAAAAAAAAAAAACAATTTTTTCTAAAAGTTGTTTTTCTGTGTAACCACATGCTCTCAATATAAAATGGTAATTTTCAGACAAGGGGAAGACGAAAGTGAAATCTCCTGGAAGATCACAGAACATATGTCTCTCTTGCGCCAGCTGTAAAATATTAGCCCAGAATGTCTGGCTGTCTGCTACTGACAATTCTTGACAAATTTTAATGTTGCAGCACATGAGATATTAAGTCATAAAAAGTCAGTCTCACTCGAAATTGGCCCATAGCCACACACCTGCACTAGGCACAGTGCGCACGCATACCGCGTCAATGTGATGTATTTGAGTTGATACGATGTCTTGCATTTCAGAATGTCAAAAATCCCTATTAAATTTGAAGACAGCAGTCTGAATGCAGTGGATGACTTAATGGAAGATGCTGGGATATATTCTCAGTGCCTGAAGTACCGGGATATTCAATGGAACTTCCGTGCCACTGGAATTGCAGCCACAACACTTATATGGCTGGGGAGACTCAGCTTGGGTTTTGTGGGTTTGTTACCTGTGGCTCATATCCAGCTGTGTCAGACCAGAGGTTACATAAAGAATGATTTGGCTGTCTCTGTCTTGTCCTTCCAGAAGCCATAGTAATTGAAACACTATGTGAATAGGCCTAAACTGGTTTCCATCAGACTTGTTAGCTAGACGTCCACATGGCAGGAGAGCATCTGCATTTCTTTAGGGTCATCAAAATATTGTACCCACACCTGTACCCCAGTGGGTAGTGTACACAGCACAGAGAATCTGAAACTGCATAAATTGTCAATGGGTAATTGAGTTTGATTAATTCACATTCTAAAATAAATAGAAATTCATTTTCCATCAACAAGAAGCTGAAATTCAGGAAGGAGCTAGAATCATAATCTGAGTGTCTCTACAGAAAGTCACTTCCCATCATTTGTATTTGACAAAACAAACATAAACTAAAAAAAAAAAAAATTTAATTATTTTGTGCATGCAGATGCAGCTTCAGTAAAAAGACTTAGAAAGTAGACCCCACTCCAAAAAACAAACTTCCTTCTAAACCAGCACATTTGGTTGCAAAAATATCCAGAAAAAATGGGATTTGTTAGTCTGGATTCAAGGAGCAGGCCAAATTGAAATCCAGTTCCTGACAGAACAGTGCTGGATATTCTGTTTACAGGACTATTAAATCAAAGAGTTATTATGACTATGATTTGTCTGGAAACTAAAAGATGCAGTGCACAGCTTGCAGGCAGTCTTATAGGATGGCTAAGTTTTATAGGTCAGTTCCTTCTCATGTGGTAGGGACCTGGCCTCTGGCTTCAAGAAGTTCTTGATTGGACTAAGGTGTTGATTTGTTTTGCTCAGGGTCCTTTCCTCAGAAGCTGGGAGTCTAAGCTGATAGGTATGGAGACACTCAGCACCATAGAGGGTCTGAATCCTGCCCTTCTTTAAGACATACTAGGTTTGAGCCTTGTGCAACAATTTTTCCTTGTAAGTCAATAAAGGGAGTAATAGAACCATAAAGTAAATGGTCGCTTTGCTGATTTTTATAATTGTTTAATTGTTTTTGCTTGAAGAAAGGAGATGTTTTTTTCTCTATCTTATCAAAGAACTGTTTATGTTTTCCATCCTTTGGCTAGTATATATTTCCATTGCTTAACTTACACAAAATCTAAAACACTTGTACACTTTAACCAAAATACCAAAATTGTGTATGCCATTAAAGTTGTACATTTGTATTACTGGTACTATGCAAAATGTTCAACACAAACTTATCACTGCTACATTTATTGTTAAAATATGACAATATGACAATATTCAATCCTGGAATATGACCTCGAATCAAATTTAATTTTTTGCATCTTAATTCCCTAATAAGTTGTTTAGCATCAAACGTCCATTTAACTGCCTGGCAAGTCTCAGGCCATGTAGTGACATCTGCCAATACATTCACTGACTTATACGTAGACCAAGACACAGACATAATTCTGAATGTTTGGAAAATTTACATTTTCATTTTACATGTCTTCTTACTCTATATCAGATTCCAGAAAAAAAAAAAAAATCACAGCACTTTCTTTCAAAACAATTATTTCCACTAGACGAAACAATAGAGAAATATCAGTCAACTTAGCAGGAAAAAACAGGAATGAACCTCCTTAATTATTTATAACAGTCATCATGGTACAGGTCAGGTCAGATTCTAAGTTTGATTTAACTTTTATATATAGATACTTCTAGAACTCTAAACTGAATTATACACTTTTTGGGAGGTAGGTTAATTTCCCAAATATTTCAAGATGTGATTAAATGGTAACATGGTAACATGGTGACAATGAAGAAAAAGATAAATGGAGGGGAAAACCTTTGTTGAAGTAAAGGAAGCAACAGTTTCTACTAAATTCAAGCAGTAACCTAAAATATAATTTCAGGAGAAGGAAGATTAATATAAAAATGAAAAAGACAGGATCATTTAAAACACTAAAAGAAAACTCATTTTTTGTATGATGGCATGAATAGAGCCATGTGACACTCACTGATGAAATCAGATATTTAAAAAAAATTTTGGTCAGTGTTGGAAATGCAAATCTATGAGCACTTTGAGATTTCTGTCCCAAAACGAGAGTTCAAAGAGAAGATCTGAAGTGAAAGAGCTGAGTAGATTAGGTAATTGTAGCAGAATTTTCACCTCTGGATCTCTGTTTCAAATTACAACCAAAAAAGTCATTATAATCTGAAGGCTGAAATAAATTTGCCTCTCTTAGTCCACTTGTTCCAGTGAACGTTTGTCCACATCACACTTATTATTCTGAACAGAGAGGATCAAACTGGCTTTGTTCCTGGATTACTTTTTAACTGCAAGAAAATGTTTCCTCTAGGACAGGATGTGCTTTACCTCTATGAATAAAACTCTTCACTTGAGAGTTATCATTAAATACGATCTTACAAAAAAATACTGGAAAAGACCGGAGTGCTGTAATAAAAGTTCAAAAAGAATAGGTCCGAATGTAGTCCAGTTTATCACAAGATAAAGATAAGACTTATAGACAGGAATACAACTGGTTTCAGAAGCATCTGTACAAATGGTAGGATTTGAATAGCTGAAAATAAGAACAAAGAAGATCACAGACACCTCGAGGAAATTTTCTGTTTTCAAAAATGCCACAGAAAAAGGAACTGCCCATGCCCATAATATATGGAATTGCAGAAGTAATTTGGAACATCATTATGGTTTCCATCTCTTCCATATCTTTGGTTTGGTTTTAGCTGGAGACCAGCAACATTTTAACTCGACTCCACTCTTACTCTGCCCTCCCCCTAAGTTTGAGGTCCAAAATT
Organism: Thinocorus orbignyianus; assembly: GCA_013400375.1. NCBI lineage: Eukaryota > Metazoa > Chordata > Aves > Ciconiiformes > Thinocoridae > Thinocorus > Thinocorus orbignyianus. Next base: position 110,034 of record VXBW01006077.1, on the reverse strand, counting down.
ATGTGTGTCGAAAGTGTACCATAAATAAACTAAACCAAAATAAAGCATGGCATTGCTACTTACACAATGGAGTGAAACAATTTGTCCCAGCCTTTACTAGAACAAGTTCTGGAAGCTTTGCTTACAGATTTACAAGTTCATAAGAACTTCCTTCATGCATTAGAAATTGAAAAATAGCATGTCAAGAACTGGCAGCTGTCTTCAGCCACCAAAAAGGAATCTCAAAATACAATGCACAGTTGTCCTTCAATAAAATTTTCTTCTCTTTTTTTTTTCCCAATTTTTTCCTGTATTTTAGGAAACTGAAGAAATTTAATATGTTGAATAAATTCTGAAGATTTCTGAGTATTTAAACTTGGGATCTTATTTTCTAAGAATATGAACAGTGAAAATGTTGCTTTGGTTTCAACTTCTTACATTTTATATGAAGTTTCTGGAAACAGACCGTGTTAAAAACTGTCAGCATTCAGATCGGTTAGTAACATACAATGTGGGTTTTTTTATTTTTTTCCTGGTAAAATTGCAATACTTTCATTCACAGCAATGCTAAAAAATCTTTATTATTCTGTTGCCTTTTCTTTTCCCTTTTAAAATACATTTGTAGAAGAGTTTGATTTTGTTCTGTATCTGGATCCAACCAAATAGGTATCTGGATCCAACCAATAGGTATCTGGATCCAACCAAAAAATGCAGGCAAATAATTAATATGAAACACAGTTGTTGTGACTATCTTTGTCCATATAGTAATTTGATAATTAATTTTAATTCCATATATTCACTAAATTGTAAGAAAATATATCTCAAATATTTTTTATAACCCTTAGCTGTTCAAAAACTGATCAGCTCAAATATTTGGGCAAGTATGTTTTGTTTGATGAAAAGCCAAAACAGTTTTGCCAAAATGCTGTATTTTATTCAAAAAGTTTGATTAAAAATATTTTAGCCATAAGTAGCAGTACAAATATGTCTAAGGTGAAGGAATGTGTGTATTTACCGTATTACTACAGTACTACCATACTACTACAGGTAGTAAATGATGTATAGGTAGTAAAAGAGATATACAAAAGATGTATATAGGTAGTAAAAGACATTGGATCAGAAAGGTTCAGGCTGGGGGCGATCACATAGTTAAACTCAAAGGAAAACAGCTTCAAACACATCTCAGCATAGGCAGATCTGAGAATTAAGCATGTGCTTACAAGACCTATTAAGTGGGGCCCAACCTTCTCATATGGTGCCTGCTCTAGTTTTCTCCATCTTTCTAATTTCCTCAGAAGTACAGTATGCCCGCAAAATGTTCTTGTAGAACATTGATATATATCATCAGCAACCACAATGTAAAATATACTTGCAAATGAAAATGATGAAAGCAAAATTGTACTTCTCTATATAATTTGCCTTGGGACATGCTAGCAGGATTCTGTAGTTCAGACTTTATCACTAAACTTCTCAGTGAGGCTGAGGAAGAAACATTAATATTAAGGGTATTATTTTCAAGTAGTGTTAGTTCGCCTCTGCTGTTTTCAACAATAGACATCAGCCCAGATAAAGAACTGTGTTTATGCCCTGAGCGCACAGGGGTGTGGGCACTGTGATACTGGATGCCAGGGTATCAAATAGTTTGACAAAATATAAAGGAGTGAGATCATTAATATCCAGATCCCAAGGTAGGCTACATTCACAGGAAAAGCACACTGACATGTGAGGGATTTTTAAGTGAAAAGTTGGGCCTTTAAGGCTGTTACAGCGCCAAAAGGATGACACAGGGCCTTTGTGGATCAAAAAGCCCCAGATCCCTTTGTGGAGCTTGCCACTCCCAACCACCACGGCTCTGCAATCAGCTGGAGTTAGATGTGTGTATAGGAGATGTGAATATAAAAGCTTTTCGATATAGACACCTTAGAAAATTCTGAACTATTAAACTGTACCAACTAATGCCTTCCCTTTTTCTATCAGTAATACATTTCCTCCTAATTACTAATGCTTTGAGGGGAAAAAAAAAAAAAAAACAAACAACAAAAACCAAAACAAACCACCAAGAAAACAAAACAACAACAAGGTACAGGTATTCCAATTTTGTATTTTGATGTGAAAATAATATATAAAGCAGATTGGTGTTAAAACTCTTAATGTGGTTATTCACCATAATTCACTAATGTAACCTGAGAATTAATGAATCTTGTCTTTTGTTCAGTCTAAAGTCCGTTTGTTTGAAACAACCAGAAAGAAAATGCAAATGATACCTAACAGGTACACTTCTGCAATGTATGGTGTAAATGAATCCCAGACTCATTTTGTTGGTTGTCATCTCTTGTCAACTTGCAAATGTCAACTGCAACTTCAGGGTGAACCATGATTTTGATAGTAAGCAGTATGTTCCACTTTATTCTTCTCAAAACATTGATTTTATGTCAATTTTTCTTGTTCACATAATTTGCACACTGTCTTGGCTTTGGTCTAACAAATAGATTAAAAAAAAATAAAAAATGAAATCCATCCCTTAGAGATTTGTCTGGTGCTAAAGAGAAGAAATGAATGACAGAGTTGAAACATAATAGCCAAAATCCCAGAGCAGTCATGATATTTACTACCCTAAAATTTTAAAACTCCCTGTGAAGGCTGAAAATATATTTGCATTTGCCAGCATTCTTTGTTAAATAATTGTTCTCATTTGGCTTTCCACAACCAAAGAGCAAGCCGTGATCATTGTGCAACATCCATGATCATTGTGCAACAGATTTCTTTTTTTTTTTCTTTTGACAGTCTGGAATAATTAAATATTTGGATCAGAGTTATAATTAAAGGTAAGAGATGGAGCTATGCCCACAACAGACTGCTGAAGAGGTTGTATAAATTAAGCAACTTCTGAATGGGGGTTTCACTCCTAGACTGGATATTTTAAGTATTTGGAAATATACCAGCAAAGATGTTTAGTCTGTGTCTGCTTTGGATGCAAGGCATCCAAAATGCTTTGTGATTGGATGAGATGGAAAGAAGAACACATAATTAGTGGAACAAACGTATAATTTATGGAATAGAGAGAGACAACATATCAGGAAACAACACGTACAAATGATACATCCAACAGCAAAAAGGATCAGGGACTGATGAAGTTTCCAAAGTTTTGCCACATATGCCAGCAGGTAAAGTTCATTATTTTTAAATAGTCAGCACATCTCTAGGGTGAAAAAATGAGTAATCTACACAGCTGAGGTTTTAGTTTAGTAGATCTCAATAACAGACTCAACCAATGTTAATCTCACTTTGTTAGTTAAATGCCTCAGGCTTTCACTTAGTCCAAAATTCCAATTAATCTAAAAAATACCACAAGATAGCATCAGGGTGGGAAGAGCTTGGCAGGGATTTAATTTAACATGATATGAGCTGCACACGTTAATGAGTCAGTGGCAAACGTACCAGCTAGATAAAACATGTAATACTGACAAGCAGACAAATGGAAAATGAGTTGTGGATGTCCTCCTTAGTACATTATTACAAATTACTGATTCAGCTCACAAAACGGTCAAAACATGTTGCAAAGCATAAGAAAGGCTGCAGATCTCTTGAAAATCTTGTAGAGAAAGAGAGATGGCGAGAAAAGAAAAGCATTTAACAGTTGTTTATGCAGATTTGGGGTATAGTGTAATTATCGGAAAGAATATGAAGCTAGGAAAGGATTCACAACAGTTGATCTAAAAGGCGAACGGAAGACAGAGACCAAAATACACTGTGCTGTGCATAAGGTCCATGGTGAAAGAACATGTGAAAATGAGTATGAGAGAAGAGGAATAAAGGAGCAATAAATTTTGCAGAAGAACCTCAACACGCCAATAAAAAGAATTACATACTATTGCAACAAACATATAAAATCTACATAACAAAAACATTCTGAAGTCAAAGCTTCAATAAAATCATCTCCTCTTCTTCACAGTCCACCCCTTGAAACTGTTCTACTTTGTTAGAATTTATCGTTTTGGACCATAGAAACACGTGTGTATTCACAGATTTCTGAACTCCCTATATGGGGCAAATCCTGTGAGTGCCTTATTTTCCCCTTTCCTCCCTGCACTTCCTAGCTGATGTGGAGGCTGGAGATCATAGTGGAACTGAGAGAGAAGGAAGAGCCAACACAGAGAAAGAAGAGGAAGAACCAACACAGAGCCAGGAAGGTTGGGCCCAGCAAGCTGCTTGTGTTCATAGGCATTTACAACCAAAGAGAGTATAGCAAAGCTTCCTTCTGTGTGTTTCTGGTTTGATGAGAGTAACCACAGTGGCTTGTGAAGTGGGCAGAAGCCTACTTCCCACAGCTGTCAGTCCTATTTCATTTCTGCAGTCTTTGCTCTCTGGACTTAGTAGGGACCTCCGTTACGAGTCTTTGTCCCTTTTCACAGTTTCGTACTGCCACGGGGGACATTTCTGGTGGACATGTACCAGGGCCTCACACTTGTGGGCTGCTAATGCTCTCTTTAGAACCACTTCTGTTGCAACTGCAGCTACTTCTCTAGCAGTTTCATGTAATGTAGATCTGGGACAGGATACTTTCTAAAAATTCCTATTTGTGCATTGTTTGGTGCTTCTGTTTGGTAGGTAGGGAAGACAGTAGATTGCAACGAGGCCCCAAATCTTTCCATCCAGTCAGTCTCTGGAGTCAAAGACAAAAAACACAGTACTCTGAAGAGCTGTAGATGCCCAGAGTAGCGTGTCTGTAGCCATCATCACTCTGAAATCAACAACCCACCTTTTCCACATGTCTAGGCTAGAACTCTTTTGCAGATGTTGTCAAAGTAGGACTTCTAGTAAAACAGCTTTGAAGAAAATGTTCCACCTGTAACCTAGAAGTCTATCTAAACTTTCAAGGAATAATGGGATCTTGAGGTTAGCTCCAGTGATGTATAACTTCACGACAATCTGCACTTGATATTTCAGCAAAAGCTGTTTGGCAAGTACAGATAAAGCTGTTTTGTCCTTTCTGTGAAGAACAGAATCAGAACGATTCTTTCTGGGCTTTTGTAACCACCCTTGTGTGGTGATTAAGAATGTTACAGTGCTTAAAGTGCCTTTGTAAGGAAGATGAAATGTCTGAGAGCTGCTGCACTGTATTCTACTCCCCATCCTGACTGATGCATGACTTGGTTTAGTGTGTAACTAGAGATGTGAGAAACATGCAAGAGGAGTCTGGGGATTATATATATATACATATATTTTTTTTAACAGTATAATGACAGATAAAGAGCATTCCATCTCACTGCAGCTGTTCTGGACAATAGGAAGAATTTTTGGTTCAAGCCTTTACAGAACTGCGTTTACAGTTTTATCGCATAATCTGTTTCTTGTGAGAATAATGGCAGGCGTTTGCTAGGCCCAGTTTTCCTTGGCAGACATGGCTGCAGCAAAGGTGTGCCCCAACTATGCCTACTGGTCTTGGCTGGAGGGAAGTCAAGCAGTGACAGAGTCGTTGCTGTGGAGGAGTGGGGCATTTCCTGGCTGGAGTTGGGAATGAAGGTTGGAAAGATGCCAGTTAAAAAGCCCTTTCTTCCTGCTGACTGTGAGCAGGGCAGTGCTGGCACAGAGAAGCACGACAGGACAACTGCGAGAGCAGGGGGCTGGCAAAGGGTGCTGACTCACACAGCCTTATTCTTAAAATATAGCTCTTTCCCTTTCCTGAAAATCCATCCTCTGGTGGTGAAGGAATCATCACTGCAAGATGCAACACCAGAGGTGCACAGGGAGGGGGCTAGGATGACTTCTTCGAACAGGGAGGAGAAGAGACACCCGTCACAGTGTTGATCCAAATCACCTCCAGGACCACTGCACAGAACAAATTTTTGACAGTGCTGTTATATCTGGAATAAAGCTTCTTTTCCCATGCCAGATGGCTGAATCAAGGTTCCAGATAGTGGTCATTGCCACACCCTTGTGGACTTAACTCATGTTCTTTTGTGGGTTTGGCTGTATCAGCTGACTACATAGCACTGGATTAATTTAAGTAATACATTTTGAAATACATTTTTCATACAGTATGTTTCACTTCACCAACTGCAACAAAATCATCCATTGTATTTTCTTCCCTGTACAGTACTACAGGAATGCTTTTCTGCCTAGCTAAACGGTTGCATTTGCGTAACTGTGGTTTGTAAATGGGGCCTCTCGAGATTTTAATAATAAGAATGCAATCTAGAAGTAGATATCATCACTTTTTTGTTTTTGTTTTTGTTTTTTTTTTTTTTTAGTAAAACCATGTTTAGGGTAGTAATTTCAGATATATTTATTTATTCTAATGATTGTCACTTAGGTTAAAGTTCTTTTTTTTTTTGATATTTCATTTTTTAACTTTCCTAAAATTCATCATGCGTATAAACAACACTTTGTCACATTATAACAGCTTCTATGAGGAGTATACGATGTAAAATTCTCCACTCATCTAAGATGATCTTCTACACTTTGTAAATTAAATACAAATTTGAAATTATTTTGGTCACATCAAAGAGATGCAATTGAACTGCTGTTAAACTAATTGACTAAGCCTGCAAATCAGGCTTTTAGACAAGACTTCTTTATTTTCATTGAAACTGACAAAAAATTTTAAGAATTTCAGTATTATATAAGACTTTTATATCATCTTTGCTTTAGGAATAATGTACTGATGACACAAAACACATTATATTAGATTATAAAATATATGGGAAATTAATGAGTCAAGAAACATAAAATAATTAGTATAATATTTCAAAAGTTTCTCAAGAGGTACTGCTTTTTGTGGGATTTTCTTTGCTAGAATCCAATACTTCCACAGTGCTTTATTTTAATTGAGAATAACTCAGAATTCCTAACACTTCCCTAACTAAAATGTTCTGAGACCTGGTTCACAAAGACATTGAGAGGTAGCAAGTATGTTCTTCCCAGACTCATAAATGATTTGGATCATTCTGCTTCTGTCTCAGGCACTCCTAGCTCTGGTTACAAAACAAAAAATCTTGATTCCTTTGGAGAATTACTCTTTGAGTCTGATTTGTACATGGAAAAGGTTTGTTAATTGATTAAAGGCTAATCTGTATAAAAACTAAGGGCTAGAGGAGATGGGTAGAAGAACCACAGAAATGTCAACCAAACTAAAAACTTTTTAAAAAAGGCCAATGGGGTTTACTAACAGCAGACAGGAGTAAGTGTCTGAAACATAACTCGGCTCTTGGAATGTGTTTTCTAGCCTGAAGAAAGGTCAGTAGCAGTATAACAGGTATCAGTGGCCTTCTGTTTACCCACCTAAAGCTAGCAATCGAATGAAAACCTTAACCAAATTACTGAAGGCTGATCAGATAATACTTGAAAACAATTTAAGTAAGCTAAAGACTCCTTTTCCATTATTATTCATCCACTTGAAAGACAGAGATGGTGCAAGCATGGTATATGCTTTATATTTTCTTAAAGAAAAAAGACTATAATTCACTTCTTGTTCTGCTACAAGATTAAGACCAAGTTTAATCCATTGATTAATTTTGTGTAATACTCTCCTGTGTACCATTTTCCAATCAAATTTGCTAGTTAAGTGTTTCCAGATTAAAGAGGAGTATGTTTCANTTTTTTTTTTTTTTAACAAAAACCTGGGCAGAAATGCAGTTACAATAAGAACATCTACAAATGTTAGATATTGTTTCAACATCATTTCAGTCAAGGCAAGTCCTGAAATACTAATATACCTGTGGTGTAAGAAAAGGAAATTTTTCATTTTCCTAGGGCATGAAGAAAATGCATTAGGCAGTGTGAAAAGTTGGTTAAATTAGGACTAAAGGAAGATGAGTCATGTCAAGAGAGGATGTCTTTTGTGTTTACATTTTTGCCTCGCAGTGACTTGGCTGAGGAACAAGGGCATGTCAGGCAGGGAAAGGGAAATGCAACATGTTCAGTTGCAGTATACTATCTTTCAGTGGTAGCAACGTTTGGGAGCTTCCTTCACTGAGGAACATCCTGTGCAACCATGCTGCACTGTCCTGCTGCCAGGAGCGTTCCATCACCGAACATGGTGGATCTGAACAGGCAGAAATCACACTGGAGGACTTTCTGGAAAGAAGCAAAGATAGCCACCCTTTTGCTGCGTCTGCAGACTCTGTGGATGATTAAGGATGGAGCTCACAATTTAGGACCACTTTTATGCCTTGAAATCCCAAAGTGAGAATGTTGTTTAAGGTACAACACATGCCTCGAGTCTGGTGAACAGGTAGGGATGGGAAACAGTCAACACACACAGCAACTCTGTAGGAACAAGATCCAGCAGTTTTCCCTCCTGATGCTCTTTTTTGAGACTTAGGTCTGACATTATAACCCCTGTGTCCTTAAAGCCAGAGACCCTAGGTACCAAAGAAAGGGATCAGAGTTTAACAAATAAATAACGGAATTCTGGTTAAAATATCGACTTCCCAAGAGCTCCCAAATTAGATCATCTTCAAAGTCAAGACTAGCTCACAGCCTTCTCTTTCACTTTCACACTGAATAAAGTCCTTGGTTTTGCTGTGTTTTGGAGGGGATTACTCCTCTTTCTAAGCTTTCACTGCAAATAGGAATTGCGGACAATGCTAGATGTACTTCCAGAAGGATTTAAAGTAAAGGTTTTGTCCTAAAATCAGTGATGCAAGGTTGAAAGAGTAGTATGGCTTGCAAACAAATGGCAAGTCCTGGGGGTTTCAAAATGTATTTTTAGAAGAAACATATGCTAATCAAGATATGCCCCACATAGTTGAAATGGCATGATTCACAAGGGAACTTCATTAGCCCCAGAGATGAGTAGTATTACAACTCCTGGGACATCCATTAAAACAGGTAATTTAAAAAAAACAAACAACATAAATAAATGCATTCTCCTAGTTAAACCCCATGGGCTTCCTAGAATTTTTTTGGTTTTATTCTCCATTCCTACTTTGCTGTCACGCAAATGAGAGATAGTCACCTAGGAAATGAGCATCAGTACTCTTCATTCTGCTCAGAATGGACAAGCAGATCATTAATATCATACAACAGCCTGAATAAGTTTCGTCTTCAGCAAAACAGACAGCAAGCCACTCATCATCCAAAGGGGACTAGACAGGTAGAGTCAAAAAATGCATCTAAACCATAAACTCAGCAGATTTACTGGAATAAAATTAGTCAGTAGTTTGTAGGTAAATTGGAATATCATGCCTTGCTAAAATAACGCCTGCCAACTCTAAACAAATAAATTACAGAACAAGAATTGAAAATGTAGACAATTAAGATTAATTTTGTTCGGACTCCATTTTTAAAAGAACAATGATTGATAATTTATGTAACGTAACAGCTGTCATATTCCTTTTGACACACGGTAACAGTTATGACTGACATTTTTAAATATAATTTTTGAGCTTTTTTCCACATAAGAGGGGATTTTTAGAAAATGGAAACGCACTGGAGGGGAACAACAGCCAGAAAAATTTTAGCACTGTGCCAGACTTTGTACAGTTTGTGAGTTTGGTCTTAAACAGAGAAGCCAGGGGGCAAAGGGACTGCTGTCAACTTGCAAGCTTCGTTTAAATCCTAAATCAGCCTCTGTGACAGGAGCAAATTCTGAGATACCATAGCAAATTCACTCCTGGCAAAGTTTCAGAGAACAGCCTCAGGGCACCATTGATGATTCATTCCTGCACCTGAACCATGAGTAAGGACACATGAAAGCTGTTCAGGATCGGCTGGGAGTAGGACGAAGTCACTGGGTATTCACTCTCAGGTCTGAAGTCTGACTAACTGTCCGTTATTCATTTACCTTCCAGAACTCACTAGGGCCAAGCTGGAGAATATTTACAACTCCTAGCTTCCTCAAGTGCACCCCTGTTCTGTAACAGAGAGTATTTGGTCTGAAGGCTCTTGCCGGTGGCTGCTTGTTGGGCTTTGGGCCAGGATCACCCAGCGCAGGAATGCTACAGCTGAAGCCAGTCCAGCTTCTAGCAGCAAGGAATTATCATGTGTCCACAGACCATTAGTCTCATTAATGCAATTCTCCTTAGTATGAACTGAAAAATTCCTCTATTCTTAGACAGTAAAGTAGCTTTTTTTGTGTCTCTCTTAGGGAATTAGCAAGGCCTTTCCCTTTAAAATAATTAGTAAGACCTACCTGAGGTATTTTAAGTTCCCACATGGCTATTTCCTCAGATGTATGTGGGAATTTTTCCATGAAAATACTTTGCAACTGGAAGTCAATATAAAACCTATCTGCTAATGCTAGGCACTTTTTTTTTTTTTTTTTCCCCTGAAGTTATTCTCCAGATGCTCTGTGATTTGTATCTTTCAATCTAAGCAGAGTTTAGATTATAACTTGAAATCAGAGGTGGACAGCCAAATTACTTCTGTATTTTCTTTTTTTTTCCATCAAAACATCGCAGAATAAAATGGGTCTCTGATTTATTTTGCTTATTGAGTGTAGAATATGGCAGTTTATACTTTCCACTGCTGTTCACCTGAGAGTTATGTTGTAGTGTTAGACATGTTTTCTTGTTCAGTGACTCCAAACAATTTCTTGCCAACTTCTATATTGACTACTATTCCATTTCATCAGGCTTTGACACATTTAGTTCCTACTAGGTTTCATCTTTGACTGTGTTGTCAGCTCCCCTGTGCCATTTCTTAGTGGTGGACTTTAAATGGAGTGTTCCAGTAGTAACTACTAAAAAAAAAAGTACACATTAGACCAAAACTAACTGGACTTTGCAATAATAAGAGTTTACAAATGCACTAAATATTTTCTGCCCTTTAATCTGGTTATTTCACTTGGAAATATTTTTGATACAGCATATTGCAAGTAAAATATCTCTTGAAAGCATTTTTCATTGTGTTTTCCCATTCCAAAATAATTTTAGGTTACATCAACAACAAAGGAGAATGACAAAATTATTGCATTTGCACACTTACTAAAAATGTAGGGCCAAGAAAGGATGCTTTCTATCTCATATTGCATTGAAATTTGAAAAAAAGCTTGCAAGAACAATCAAACTTGTTAGCAAAATGCAACCACATTGAAATATGTTAGAGCTCCATGATTTTGAGTCTTACCCAAGAACTGGAGCATATAAAAGAGCTAAAGCATGTAAAAGGAAAATATCTTAAAACCCAAATACTTCTCAAAATAAAATTACTTAAAACACAATCTAGTCTACTGAGTATAAGTCTAATCATTCTTGTTTGCAGAGGCTGAAAAAATTTGTGGAACAGGCCAACTTTGTTGATTTCTTTTGTTTGAACAATATTCTTTTCCAACAGTACTATTTTATTTACTTCGGTGTGTTTGAAGATTTGTTTGGAAGACTGGATTACAATACTCTTAAAAAGTTAGACCAATGAGCTGCAGATAACAGCAACTGCTGCTCTGTTTACATGTGCATTGAAATAAAGGATGGAGCTTCCTGTTGTAGATTATGTAAAATCCAGACATTGTTAATCAAAGGAAGCTGAGTTGAGATCTGATTAAAATATTTTGGAGTCACTAAGGTTGGACACAGTTTTAGCGACAGTCATTTTTGGCAGGTTTCCTCAAAAGCTCCTGGGAATGTTAGTCTTCAAGGAGCTGTATCTGCAAAGGCTGCAGAGCTCTCAGCACAGCTCGCATGGGCAGAAAGCCAGAGGGCACCAGGGCGCCTGTTCCTGGACCACTCTGTCCTGTGAAAATGGCCACATATGGCAGCTCCTCGTGACAAAAACAAACAAAAAAAGAGTTAACAAAAAAAACTCCTACCTGTTCTAGATGATGAAGTATTGACTGGTTTTCTGCATATTTGTATGGACAATTAGCATCTTGCAACCCAGCGAACTGCATGACAGGAAGGGCGAAACACTGCCAGGGTGACCTGAATATAATCTACTGACTTTCCAGGAATTCTTCCATTTAACACAGCTGGAAACACAATTCTAAGAAAGGATTTTGTTCTTTCTGTTTTAGTTACTGCAATAGGAACTTAGATTTGTGATAACGGTAACTAAAAAAAACCACAAAAGATTGCATGGCGCTAGTTTTAAGTGAACGCTGTATATTCTATGACTCTCAAATAAGAAGTACCGTATACAAACAGTATAATTACTCATATAAACCCTACTGTTAAACAATTATGCTTAATATCTCTTTAACCCCACTGTTAAATGATGAACTGTAAGGGGAATTTTAAGATATGTATCAAGAAAAATAACTGTTAGACCATGGATTCATTTGGCCAATGATTGAAACAGCTATTGAACCATTTAAATGCATACCACTATTTTCAGTTTTATTTTAAATGATTTAGCTAGAATTAATTTCATCTGGAAGTTCATTTTCATCTTGTTATAGATTTTTTTCTACTTCAGCTTTTCTCTCTTCACAGAATTACGGAATGATGGAGTTAGAAGGTACCTCTGGAAATCATCTAGTCTAACACCCCTACCAAAGCAAATCCACCTAAAGCAGGTTGCACAGGACTGTGTCCAGGTGGAATTTGAATGTTTTCAGTGAAGGAGACTCCACCACCTCTCTGAGAAGCCTATTCCAGTGCTCTGCCACCCTCAAGTGAAGAAGTTCCTCCTCATGTTCAGATGGAACTTGTTATGTTCAAGTTGGTACCCATTTCCTTTTGGCCTCTCACTGGACACCACTAAAAAAAGACTGGCCCCTTCCTCTTGACACTCACCCTTTTAAGCATTTATAGCTGTTGGTAAGATCCCCCCTTAGTCTTCCCCGGACTAAAAAGACCCAAGTCCCTCACCCTTTCTTCATAAGAGAGATATTCTAGACCCCTAATCATCTTCGTAGTCCTCTGTTGTACCCTCTCCTAGCAGTTCCCAGTCCTTCTTGACCTGGGGATCCCAGAACTGGAGACAGTACTCCAGATGGGGCCTTACCAGGGCAGAGTAGAGGGGGAGGATAACCTCCCGCGACCTGCTGGTCAAGCTCTTCCTGATGCTCTGCAGAATGCCATTGGCCTTCTTGGACACAAGGGCACATTTCTGGCTCATGGTCCTCCTGTTGTCCACCAGGACTCTCAGGTCTTTTTTCTCAGAGCTGCTCTCAGGCAGGTCAGCCCCCAGTCTGTACTGGTGCATGGGGTTATTCCTCTGCAAGTCCAGCACCCTACACTTGCTCCTGTTGAATTTAATCTGGTTCCTCTCTGCCCAACTCTCCAGACTGTCCAGGTCTCACTGGATGGCAGCACAGCCTTCTAATGTGTCAACCACCCCTCCCAGTTTTGTATCATCAGCAAACTTGCTGAGGGTACATTCCATCCCTTCATCCAGGTCACTGATGAATATTTTGAAGAGGACCAGACCCAGTACTGACCACTGGGGAACATCACTTGTTATGGACCTGCAGCTAGATTCTGTGCCACTAATCACGACCCTCTGTCTTGCAACCAATTTTCAATTCACCTCATTGTTCATTCATCTAACCCACACTTCCCAAGTTTACCAACGAGGATGCTGTGGGAGACTGTGTCAAAAGCCTTGCTAAAGTAGTACATACTTGCTGTTAGCATATTTACATTCATGACATTTTTGTTTAATATATTCCTCTCCCTTTCAACTCAACTTCAGACATCACACTGTAACAGCAGAATATAACACCCAGAAGGGGTGAAATGCTATGTACATTGACATGCAATAACTAATTTGAGTCAAACTAGCAGAGCTTTATTGTCGATATATGTGTTTTTTAACTAAACAAGAGGCTCAGAAATGTTATTACTTTTTTTTTTCTGACATACCAATCACTGGGTTATTGAGTATTTTAGAAAAACAGGCTTACCAGGGAGAGGAGCTGAATAAAGGCTCCACAGACAGAAAAGAGCTCAGTCTCTGAGGACGAAATACGTCTGCAAACTCTTCACCTTTTCTTACTGAAGAATTTTAAACTTCTTTTTTATTTTTCTTTTTTTTTTTTTTTCTTCTTGTTGTGGTACCTTTTCAATTCTTATAACACTTCTGGTTTTGTTATATATTTATTTTTCAGTATCTATTCTGTTTTATTCTTGAGGGATAACCAAGATCAAACAAGATCCAAAACTAGTTTACCTATCCTCTTTATATGGTACATTTTCAGAGTTATGTCATTAAAGTACTTTCCCAATTTACAAATTTCAAGTTAAAATTATTTTTAAAGGTCAGATAACTAATGCAAATAGTTTGGGGTTTTTCCCTGTGGTGTCTTTTTCACCACTAGAAAGCATCTCTAGTAAGAAAAATGCTGAAACACATATTAAAATCTAAATGTGTGTCAGCTACCCATAGATTAAAAAAAAGATAATTTAGTCGATATTTCTGTTTGTACTAGAATGACAATTACTTTAATGTTTTTCAGCACTCTCCTTTGCATACACTAGTGCTATTCTATTAAAACTGGGAGCTTCCAAAGGGTGTGATGAGCCTGCTTTTCATGTGCCTGCCTGTCTAACAAGTCTTCATATACAATGTTATATATAGATGGCTACCCATTAGAAAACTGCTTGGAAACACAGATTTGTTTTAGAATCCTGTAGGCCTTACCTCGTAGAGGTACTTGCACATGTATTGAAACTGAAGGCAGTCAGGTATATAAATGTCTAGTAGTTAGACTGAACAGTGTTTCAGGATCTAACTTCCAACCATTTAAGTCCTTAAATATCTTTCAAGGCCTGGGTTATAAACACTTAAAAATATTTGTGTTTCCCTACTGTCTTAAATGTCTGAGTTCCACAAGTTTTTTATGAGATCAAGTTTCCTTTCCTTGCAAGCAATAAATACTCTATATTTTTAACAGACTTTACTGTGTGTAGTAGTTTAATACAAGTTTTAAACTATTTTCTACCTTTTAAAAATTCTAATATTAAATATACTCTTCCAGTATATACTCTACCTATATGTGCCATTCTGGGCCTGCTTTTGCTTCTAAGAAAGTGAATTTCAGAACCTTGGTTGGCTTCATTAGATGCTAGCTCAGTCCTACAGTAATCTTTACATTGAGCAGGCCAAGGCGAAGATCCCTCTACAGTGTCTATGACAGATCATGTATTCTCTGCCTAATGGCACTGCAATAAATGTCCTGCAAATTAGGAGAACACTAACATGTGAGATACATTCCTATATGTTTGCATGCATTCATGTTGCTGTGTTTTGATGTTAGTGGTGTTTCCTCATTGCTATGTTGTACAATTGTATAATATTGTATAATATGACATAATTAAGGAAGCCCCATTCACAATTGCCATGAGAATTAATTGTTCATCTTTATCTTGTTACTTGGACAGATTTACCATAAAAAGAATAAGAAGCATTTATGTTTCCCTTATATGTTATACTGCAGTGAAGAGTATCTGTTTCCTTTATGAATCATTTAATCAGAAGGCAGCATTAGCCCTGAAACAGAAAGGTGTAAGAATGGCAGGCCTCTTCCTATGCAGGAAAGATACATGAGCAATCACGGCAATACGAGAAGATCATGATGTCTGGGAAAAAGCCTCAGGGCAAAAGAAATGGGTGGAGAGAGACAGGAGGATCAGCTCAGAGAAATGAACCGGCATGGTTCTTTTTTTTTTATTTATTTATTTTTTTTTAACAATTCCATTTAATTCTATCACAGAAGCAAATAATGAATGAAAAATCTTCCCCAAAAAGCTACCGTTTTCTAAACAGTTGTAGTACTGTTGGGAATAGTGTTGAAAGTGAGCACTTTTGAATTTCAATAGGTCCTTTCCAAAGAGGAGAATAACAGCCCTGTACATTGTGTAGTTTTGGACCAGACACCTTATGAGGGGAGCTACTTACTACGCAGCAAGGAAAATAATCTGAAGCCTGTTACAGAACAAGAGATCAACTGTTTGTAGGAATATGAAAGTACTGGCAATGAAGAACAGAGCAGAGAAAACAGTTCTCTAAAAAACCAAAATGGAAATTTACATATATTAAAAAACTATGTGCAAATATCAGAAATCAGCTGGTCAGTTTATAGAAGGTGAATAGTAATTCAGTTTGTACCCTGATATTTGAGAAACTGGAATGAGAAAAATAATTAATTTGTATAATTATACCATCTTAACAGTTTCATTTGGCAGAAATAAATGACCCAATACTGTATTGAGGAGAGCTCTTGAGAGGATTGTGCTCTGATTAAGGAAAAACTGAAATTTTACACAAGCAGCAAAGGCTTTGGACAGAGTTCTGATTTTAATTACACCAATATAAATAAGACTAACCTTACTAACGAGTTTTCCAGTGCTGAAGTCAAATCAGAAACAAGTCATTCAGACTTCAAAACCCACATGGAAGAGGTCAGCAATGAGTAGTAAAGAAAATTACTTATTCTTATAAATTATGGTACTGAGAAGAGTCACAATGCAATTTGGAATTAAAAAAAAAGTCAGTTCGTTACTCCAGAAGGGCATCAGAGAAACTGAATTTTCTATCTGGGTGGAAAAAAAAAAAAAAAAAAAAAAAAAAGAGTTGCTAGATATTATTAACACTGTTTCCATGACCACATAATTTATTTCTCATGATGACCTTGATTATGATATGTTAACTGACATGCATCAAAAAATGGTATCTGAGGTAAATGTGAGGCAAAATGAAGAAGGTTGTGTTTTGTTTTGTTTTGTTGTGGGGTCAATTTTTGGTTTCTTTTTTTTTTATTGTTGTTGCTTTTGGTTTTTTGATTTTGTTTTGTTTTGTTTGTTGATTTTTGGATTTTATTTTAATTGGAAAGTTCCAAAACTGCCTGAAGTGATGTGATTGGCTTACAGGATGATTTCCTAGGTAGTACAGCACGAACTCCATAGACAGCATAATAGATCTCATAATTGAATTAAATAGGGGGAAATATTGGCTCTTATTGTTAATGGCGTCTGTGTTACAATTTGGGAAATAGAATACATACAGAGGATTGTAGGGTTTGAGGGGTTTCTCCTCAAAAGGAGGTTCTGCATCTACGTAATCCATCTACACTGCTCTGCCTTCATTATTTTGATCTCTTAACAGCCAGTGTGTCACAACCTTACAACATGTTGTCACTGGGTTTGGTTTCTTTTGTTTCTTTTTTTTTTTTTTTTTT
>VXBW01006077.1:76380-92927 GCA_013400375.1 Thinocorus orbignyianus | reverse complement strand
TTTGTTTTTTCCTGTGAGGTCTTGTATCCTGGCCATATTGCCAATGGCTACTAGACTGTAACAGGTCCTGTATGAGAATTTCAAAAGGAATATACTCCATAGGAAAAGCATGAAAGAGTCCTTCATGTTCTTTGGAATAACAAATGAAAACAAAGTCAAAAGATCATGCTCATTTCTCCCATGCTACTTTGAACACACGCTCAAAATGCTTACAAACTGAAATGCTGCTACCCAATACAGCCACAACAAAGAACAGTACTTTTTAAAGTGCAGTAGAAAGCTATGTAAAATGTCGTATGTGGAAACATAAGTTTATCAATCACTTTTATTCTTTTTCCATGGGTTTGGAAATTCAGTACATGTTACAATATTATTCAATGAGAAATTTCAAAGAGAAATTTCAGAGATTTCATTGGATACTTTAATAAAATGGAAGTGAAAGTAGTAAATGCAAATGATACACTCATGTGCATAGTAGCTAGAGGTACATTCTCATTTTTAATTGCTGTCCAATCCACAAAGCACTTTAAGCATGTACTTACTTGCTTACTGTATTACAGTTTTAACATTAATGGTCCCATTGGGACTTTTACCGCTGACTTCAAAGGGAACCAGATTAGGATTTATACAGATTTGGCCAGTAGCACTGCTTATTATTAAAGACCTTCTTTTATGTTGCATAAAACTTTGCCAGACTTTAACCATTTACGCTGAAATTCCATACACTTCATAGCTGCCTCAGGCTGAATTCTTCTGGAAAACTCCAAACAAAACAATTCAGGTCTTTTCAAGGGCTAGGACTGACTAGGCAAGACGACAGGGACAAGGAAACCGGGGAATGTGTGTGGGACTGGAAACGTCTGGAGGAGGAAACTTGGGCTGGCAGTGGCAGAAATATAGTCTAGGACTACAAGGAAAATCTGAGAGAGAATCAAGAAATATATGTTAGAAAAGGACAAGCCTGAGGAGCTGCGAATAAAATATTACAGATGCAATAGTATGATAGGTACAAGAAACCATGAGTGGGAAAGATTCAGAACTGGGAAACGTGCATTAAATCAGAGAAGTTGGAACATGAAGATGAGCTATGATGCTGGAGCATTTGTGGTGTTGGAAGTACCATCTTCTTTGGAGTTTGGAGCAGAGCCCTGAGCTCCATAATCTCATTTTTCATTTCTCCTGTGGGCAAACAGACATAAGAGCCACTAGCAAAAATTGCTCATTCTCCTCTATGTTTTGTCCATGGAAAGGATGAAACTTTGTAAATTATTCCTTTGACTTCATTAGCTTTGATAAGCTCAAATTTTGTCTTTTATTCAAGTGGTTTAAATGAGGGATATAAAAATTCCAACTTCAATGACCCATACAGGTGTCAATATGAAACCACATCAGAGAACTTAATTTTTCACCATATCTTAAAAAAATTCTCCCCTGCCTCCTAGTTTCACTGACAATAGAGCATTTTTTCGCCTGAGAAATATCAGATTTAGGGTCAGATCTAGGAATTGTCCCCTTGTGACTATGTGATTCCTTCTGCTAACTGAACTTTTTCTGGTGAGGGATAGGTATTACCTATTAAAGAAAAACCAACAATAAAATAAAGACCATTTGCAAACCAAACAGGAAAACTTGGGAAAATAATAAGGAACTCAAATTTCAGATTGTAACCCAGATTATGCCTAGATATTCCTACATGACTGTGAAGAAAAGCATGAGTCTGATTCATTCGCTTCCAATTTACATATTATCTTCTCTATCAAGTGAGATGACCAGGTCATCTCCTCAGAAAGATAAGTTGCTCCTTAAACCATGGAGAAGCAGAATTTTTTTCCAGAGACTGCAGAGAAGAGCAGAAGACAGAAAGTGAATGACAACAAGAAACTGGGAGAACAAACCACTGTGAATACAGGGGGATGGACTGACATGCCTCTAAGACAATGAAAAGAGAAAATTCCTAGAAACGCCCAAGGACTGAGACAGTTGCACTATCAACTGACAAGTACATGTCTTCAGGGACACAATGGACATGGGAAGTGTGGATTTTTTTATTTCTATTGTGTTTCTATTTCTATTTCTTTTTTCTTTTTCTTTTTTTTTTAATATACACACACACACACACACACACACATACACACACACACACATATATATATGCATTGTAACATCTGATCTTAGAATGCCTAGAGATTTTATGAGCTTCCTTTGAGTTTTTGATTTGGTTAGCTTATTATGTTTCATTTTACTTTAAAAACCTTGGGGAGCTCACCATAAGCAAAAGGTCTAATCAGCTCGCTGAGAGATCACTAAATCTGCTGTTCTGATACAATCATGAAACAGACACCTCAAGGACAACTACTGATTTTGCATTCCTTGACTCCCAAATAGACATATTTCATAGAAAGAAGACTAATAAATCTGCTCTCTCCCTGACAGTACCATCCCACCTAGATCCAAGTCCTTGTGCTATGCAATGACATGCTGTGTCTGCAGTGCTGTAGCTGCATTGTTCTTCTCCCTCTCCAGCTGGACCACTTTTTCCACTGAAAACCCAATGTCTAATTGAGGACCGTCCTGAAAACTCAATGAAAAGTAAATGAAATCAATGGAAGCCAGGGCTTTGAACTTGTACTTGTCATTGAGGACTGTATGTTAATGCTAGGAGTCAAGTGCTAAAGAACTACTGTTAAACATGCAATATTAATGGAAATGTTTGACCTTAAGCACTTTCTACTTCAGCTTTCCCTCTTCCAAGAGTGGCTTATAACAAGAAATTCGGAAGTCTTTGTGAATCTTTTGTGTCCTTGATTCCATGGATGCTTCCCACAGTGAAATCCAAGAGGGAATTAATAAGTCTTCTTAATGTCTGAATAGTGTGCAATGCATAAAGCAGAAGGCCACACAGAGAACAGGAGGAGAATAATACCTGAAACAGTGGTCCATTATGTGACAAGAATTTTTTCTGCATAAAGGAAGGTCCTGCTGAAAAAAATATCATATGTTAATGTGATTGGTGCCTGCATATTATAATGCACGCAGTCAAAGGAGGTGAATTCATTCTGTGAAAGAAAACTAACCCTGACATTTGAGTTCGTGGTATTGCAGTAAAATTATATGGTTTTAAAGTTGCTTTTCTTGGATAGTATGTTTTAAAATAAAAGCTATGCCTCTGTAATCCGCACATAAATAACACAAATATGAAAAAAAGAGCTATTTAAAAAACCCAGTTGTTAATGATTTAAGAACTATTCCCATTATACAAAAGGAAATGTCACTTTTAAAGTTACAGATCTTTTTCCATATAAAGTACTTACATGTTGACAAAGGGAAAAGGGAACTCTGTATTTTTTCTGTCTTTCATATAGTTATAAATTATCATTTAATATGTTTATTGGTAAAAATACATAAAATAATTCTACTTTTTTTTTAAAAAAAGGAACTTCTATGTTTGAAATTTGGGGTTTCTTTATGGACTTTTTTATGTTATATAGTCTCAAAAATCCCAGAAAACCTTTTGTTGTTCCACTTGCCATTAACTGTGTCTTTGGATTAGAAAGCAACAGTATCCCGGAAAGAGTTAAAAACCTTTGGTCCCAGCAATAACTACTACTGTGGATCTTTCACTCACCTAAATGGGAACCGGGAGAAAATAATGGACAGTGGACTATTCTAGGACTCAATGATCTCATTAAAAATCCCATATCTACGACTATCTGACTGTCTAAGTGATCTTAAACTCCATATTCTTCTTCTGCCTTGATTTTCCTTGGAAATAGTAATACTAAATTATTTCATAAGGTATTGTAAGGCCGTAAAATGTTGGTTTTTAGAAGCATTAGAAGCATTAGAAGTATTAGAACTATGCTTTCCTAAAAGCTGTTGCTGAAATGGCCAGATATAATGAAACTGCTGCTGCATGTTATATTAAAATTCAGGCATTTTGATTATTTCCTTTTTTTTTTTTTTCCCTCATTCCTCTCCCCAGTGTAGACCTACACGTTATTTTTATACTCCTAAAAACCTGCTCATTAAACCATCCCCACACTCCTGGGAGTCAAATGGCTTCCTCAGTCCCTATCTACAAAACAGGCCCTAGCAGGCTGTTGAACGAGGTGACTTTTCTATTCTAGTATATTAGAAGGAAAATTTTCAAAACATATCCCCTAGAGTCACTGCTTAATAGAGGCAAGTCATGGTCACAAGTGGCAATGACTCTAACACTCATCACTTTATTTCTTGCTTTTGCTTTGAAAATATTTCAAGATATGATACTATGGTGATAACAAAAGCTATGAGATTCTATTGTATTAGGCAATGATGGCAGACCCCATGTCATTTGTTGCCACAAGAGAAAACTCTAAACTGCGCCCCAAATGATGTAACATATGGCAGAAAATTCAAAGTAAATCCTGCATGTTTTTCCTAACTCACACACAAAGCATGTCCTTTGCAGTGTGAAACGAAGCAGTTCCGCAAATAAGAGGCTGTTGCATAACTTCTGTACACTTGGCAACCCCCCTGCTATTGTTTTTGGAAAATGACTGTTGGTAAACACTGAAAAACTTTGTGCAATAGTGCCTTCGGCATGAGGAAACAATGAACTGCTGTAAAGCTGATGGTTGTTCTATTCTGTATTTAATCAATACTCAGTCCACAGCTTTCCTAGGGCCCATGATCATTCAGGGTGCAGATACTAGGCTCCATACATGGAGAATTGCCAGCTTGAGCACTGGAAGGAAACAGGACAAGAGAGTGACTCTTATTCCTCTGACCCAGGAGCATTGCCAGCCACATCCAGAAGCCTCACTCACAGTTTCCCAGCCTCTTGTGAGCTGAGGGAATCCATTTTAAAAGAAATAAATCCATATGCAGCATATTTATTTTCCCTTTCTCTTCCACATCCTAATGCTAGCAGGAAAGTGTAGAGGGAATTTTGGTACTAGTGTATCTTCCCTCATCTCTCCTTCCCATTTTTATTTTCACAGAATCATGGAATTGCCAGAGTTGGAAAGGAACTCTAGAGACCATCTAGTCCAACTCCTCTGCTAAAGTAGGATTGCCTAGAGCACATTACTCAGGACTGCATCCAGGCGGGTCTTGAAGGTCTCCAGAGAAGGGGACTCCACAACCTCCCAGGGCAGCCTGTTCCAGGGCTCTGTCACCCTCACCATAAAAAGTTTTTCCTGATATTCAAATGGAACTTCCTATGTTCCAGATTGTGCCCATTGTCCCTCGTCCTGTCACTGAGAACCACTGAAAAGAATTCAGCTCCATCCTCCTACAACCCACCCTTCAAATACTTATAGGCATTTATAAGCTGTCCCCTCAGTCTTCTCCAGGTTAAAGAGTTCCAGCTCTCTCAGCCTTTCCTCATAAGGGAGATGCTCCAATCTCTCAGTCATCTTTGTTATTCTATGCTGGACTCTCTCCAGTAGTTCCCTGTCTTTTTTGAACTGGGGAGCCCAGAACTGGATGCAGTATTCCAGTTGTGGCCTCACCAGTGCAGAGTAGAGGGGAAGAACGACTTCCTTTGACCTACTGGCTGGAGTCTTCCCGGGACTCCTTTGGCCCTCTTGGTAACAAGGACACATTGTTGGCTCATGGGCTTTGCAACTCAAAATCCACTCCCAACATAAGAGCCCTGCAGACAACTGCTCTGCTGGATGTCTGGATTACAACTGATCAGATTTTGTAACATAAAACTTTGTACAGTACCTTGTTATTAAACAATTTCCTTCTACAAGATGAGATGTCTAAAGTGAGTACCAACCAAAGAGGTTAGGCAGACTTTAAACTGAGAGTGATTATTTCTCAGTATCTTACTATATTTACTTCTCTCCCTTGTGAAATTTTTTTTTCTTAGAAACCTGCATTGCCATAACTAGTTTTGAGTAGTTATTTTGGGATCAGTTTTCTCTCTCGCACTTCCTCCCTTTGATGTATTTATAAAATACCTTATGCTCCCTAATTCTTTTGCCTGACAGCAATAGTTTGCTATGAATGACTTCACTGTCAATGTTCCTGCAAAATTTTACACTTCTAAGTCACATGCAAATTTTCTGACATTTATTAAAAAAATAAAAATAAAAATAAAACAGTCTATGCAATTACAAGGAGAAAAAGAAAAAATGTTATCCAGGTTTTACATTTATAACAAAAGGTTCATAGCATAGGCCTGCAAATGACCGAATTTCATAAATTACTTGTTCTGGACTCCTAGCATCCTAAACTGAGAGAGCATTGTGTTGCATCTTGCATGAACACACAATGACTTCACATGAAATAACAGAGAAATTTCTTCTTGATGCTTATAGCATCATATAGCTTTCATTGTGACTGTATTTGCTTTATCAGCCCTGAGATTGTAATAAGATGCAGCATAATCTTTGCTGAAGATTGAGCCATGCCTATTTGAGAACTAGGTGTACCAAGTTCCCTGCCAGTTATGTAGTCAGACAGCTATTTTCACTTTGACAACCCTTGAGTAATTTTTCCTTTTTCTCAATGACTTATGGCTTTTGCAGGCCTTATGGTACAGTTTCCAAGTACATTTAGACCTTGAGAGATTATCAAAGCAAAAATTCCAGTTCTTTTGGTCTCTGCCTATCATTCCCAAAATATGCATCATTTGCCAAGTCAGATAAGGAAAGGTGTATCGAGGAAAGTCATGCAACTCCATGTGAAATAGCTATTCCTTTAAGGAATAAATTGAGCTTAAATTGCAGGTGTTCTTATGCTTTCACATGTAATTTGCTGCTCAGCATGGGTGTGTAAATTCAGAGATCTACACAGTTCTGCAGGGAAGCAGGCTGTTTTCAAAATAACTTTATTTAATAAGAGGCTATTTGAAAAATTACTTTCCAGGGGCTGCTATCAAAAAAAGCACATTTGCACCAGTAGTCTACCAACTTTGTTATATAGTATATTATCTAATTCCCATTACAACAGATGGAGTGCAGCAATTAGATGATGTCTCATATAAGATAATCTGAATTTTATTAGCTGATGTCTCTGCTGAAACTAAAGCTGAAGAATGCACAGAAGCATTTCTACTTACTGTGCTCTCACACCTTAAATGAGATCCTTCATCTTCCTTTTGTCAATCAGGGTAAATGCAATTACACTGAAAATGCCTTATAATGAACCGCTGTTGTATTGAGTAGTTCATATGTTGGACCCTGAAAAATACATGATGAATTAGGGTTTGTTTCACAGACATAAACACAATTTGTACATCAGGAAGTGTTTACTAAAACCTGCTGTCCCACTAAAATTCTGTTGACAAAGATGGGTAGACCCTGCTAACACCTGTTTCTTGAGCTCAGGAAAGTGATACTTAGGTGGAAAAGCTTCTGGTTTGTTTTGCTAGCCTTTATTTTTTTCAACTGAAGGCTTTTTGCTTTCAATACAGCCATTAAGAGTATCAGTAGAGAAAGACTGAGAAAGTGAGATAAGGTATTGATACTAAACGAGTTTCAGTTAAATCATTACTGATGAAACCATTTCCATAAAATGCTTTGCAATACATGAGTGAGAAATACCACATAGGACAGAATAATTTTATTAAAACTATTGAAAGACAGATTGATCCTTCTCAAACTATTCTTTTACTGACTAACTTGCATTGTCCATAGTCCCATCAGCTATCTTAAAGCACGATTTTGAGGGTGTTACAATTTCATGCTTTTTTACAAGAAGGCTATCAAACACTCTAGGTTTTTCATTCTTTATTCTCTTTTTTTTTTTTTTTTTTGAGTTTTCAACTGTACTCAGCTATTAGGTCAGATATCTTCTCTATTAAGTATTCTGATCTGACACTTTTCTTATCAGGGATGAGTTTTCAGATGTTATTCTTCTGAAATACACCTTAGATGCCTTTCCAGCCATGACGGGCTTGTGATGTAGAGGTAGCTGGAAGGAAAGGGAGAAAGGATGGAAGAACATCTTTGCTACAGTTCTGCAGTGGAGTCATCTGAAGGGTCTATTGTGTATAAACATTCTGAAAAAGATGAAAAACTCTTTTTCCCTTGCTGACACAATGTTTCGTTTTTCCATGTGAGCTCAAGAGAGCTGATCAATACATTGAGATTTTAAAAGGTGTATAATGATACTAAGCCCTACGAAGCTGTGTTCTCATGTTTTTGATATTCGTTCCAAGTACATGAAATGTACCTCTTTTGACTTAATCTTACAAACAACTTGTGAGAATTTACTAAGCTATGTAACTGCCAGTGCAAGCCTAACATACTACAGCACTTCTGTTTGTGTGTTTCATGCTCTACAATGAATACATAAAGTAAAAAATATGCAGAAGTCTTCTTCGCAGTCATAGAAATAGGTTAAAACAACTTGATTATGATTACATAACAGAAAATTTAAATAACCTAAACCAGCTCAGATTTTAACCTTAATTAAATAAGATCAAGAATATTTTTTTGAATTTTACTTCATACACCCACATGCAACAGAACTGTCCCAAGCCTAGACTGAAATAGTGAAAAATAGGAATGAAAGCTGTATTACTACGAAAATTTACAATTAATCTTAAAAAGGATGTTACATACAGCTAAAACCTAAAGCAGAAGACAATAATACCTTTGGGCTATGGTATTTCCCTTCTCCATCTTTTGCACTGGTGAAAAGAGACAGAAATTTCTTCCTCTTTTATATTTTTTTTGGCAAATTATTTTCCTTTTGCATTCATCCATTCTCCCCATCTTCTTTTCACTTGTCGGGCATTGAACACAGAGTACTCCCACTCTTTGAGCTCAGTGTAGCATTACAGTTTCAGCAGGAGGAAGTAGGAAAGATTTACTGTGTGCCAGGACTTTTTCAGTCTAGCTCCTTAGGACTTTTCTGCTTCTCTTCCTCTGGTAAAGTGCTCCATGATGTGAGACAGGACAGCAGAAACTAGATAGGAGGAAGTCCTACCATTAGTAGCATGACAGATTCGCACCTAATTCTGTTTATTCCCTGAATCTGCCAGAAACTTCACAACTTTGAGAGACTCAATCATTCTGAGCCTACTTTCTCAAATGTAAGAAGACGCTATTTCTTTGTCTGCTTAGAGAGTCACTGAACAGTCAGGTAAATCTCTATATGGCTTGACATGAGAGATGTACACTGTGGAGGTGTAGGCAATACTTCTTTCAACTGGCAGAAGTTAAAGTAGTAGAGAATTCACAACTTGTGGGTGTTTTTGTGCATGCCATTTTCAATTAGGCTGTGACTGCAACTGAGTCTGAGGACAAAACAACTCCAGGACAATCAAATTTTCCCATTCTGTGGAAACAGGAAAACAGTGGTGCTTTATTATAAGGAAAATATTTTAGATCACTGTTTCAGTCTTCCTCTTTCTCTTCATCATTTTCTGTCAAGGTTTTGTTCCTGAGCAGCTGTAAATTCTAAGGGCAGATTTTAAGACATAAGGATCATCTGGTTTGATCTTTGCCTAACACAGGCCATAAAATTTCACCAATAATTCTTCTAGTGGAACATATCATCTTCCCCTAAAATATAACTGAGTACTGTCAAGCTCAATAACTTGCGGTTTACTAGAGCATAAAAGCATCCTGTCTCAATTTAAGGAATCCTGGAGATGATTAAACTCCTTCTTCCTTGGCAATGGATGATTACTATCACTGCAGAACAGTTGTTTCTAATTTTCATTTTGAACCAGAAACAAATATGGGGTTGCCATACGATACGGGTGGGTATGGGCTGGGACTTTGTCACACCCACAACAAGGGAAAAAATATTCTACTTCATAGCTGTGCATATATCCTTGCTCTGCCGGCCTTTTCTAACCATGTTTTAAAGGTTTTACATTATGGTTGGCTTCAGTTCAACCCTTACTTTACTTTTATCCTGTTTCATGCTAAACCACACTTAAATTGATTCCTCTCTCAGGCCTTTCAAAAGTTGTCCCAGGCCACAGAAAAAAAGAAGGCAGGAATTATCTAGTATGTCAGAGGATGCAACAGATAGTGAACTGTATGGTAACCGTGCTTCTTACTGATACAAGATTATGTGTTAGGAGAAAACTGTGTGGTAGTAGAGTTCAGTTGTGAGACCCAGAACTATCTGCCTTGTGAGCCGAGTATCTGCCAAGCATAAACTTACCAACTTCTGTATAAATCATGCTGAGACCTCAACTACCAGATGCAACTGGTCATATCTAAGTTTGCCAGCCTACATCAGGCATATGGGATCATGGAGTAGGAGAATGTCAGCACGGTGAAGGCCAGAAATACTAGTGTTGTAACAGGAAAACTTGAAGTTGGAGGAAGACACGTAAGTCATAACAAGTCCATTCCCAGCATATGTCCATACTTTTTTTGACTTTTTAAAAAAGAGCAAACCCCCCAGCTTCTCCCACAATGAAATCCTACACATAGAGTATCCTTATGTTCTTTATGTGTTGGTGATTTGCCATTCTCAATGTTAAACTATTCCGTACTTGGCAAAATCATGTATTTTCCTAATAAAGACTTTTTAAAAATTATTGATAAAACCTCTTTCAATACTGGACTAGCTATAAAATGAAGTATCTAAAGCTTTGTGCACTGATTATGGGTCAAAATATTGCTTGGAGAGTGTCATAGTCTAAAAAGAAGGAAAACCAAATGTTAATTAACAGAATACAAACAAACTGTAAGATTATTATTTAGCAACATAAAAAATCAGTCAGACTAGTAGTGTATAAAAAGCCTCACTATATTTCAAAAAAGAAAAAGGAAGTCATTTAGAAAATGCTATAAAACTGGAAAATTAACTGGGAATCACAACAAACTGTTGTGTTTTTATGAAAAAATATGAGGATATTAATCTACTTTTAGAAAACAGAGGGGAGTATTTTTTCTTTGTTTTATTCCACACAATTTACTTATAGCATAAATTTGAACTAGTGCATCACTCTTTCAATATAAGGAGAATAACATATTTTTGAGGAAAATCCTGTAGTTTTTCTGTACAGCTTAACGGAGAATTCAATAATGGAATAATAAAAATCTGTTGGTTTTGAACTAACTTCTTGTGTTTCAGTAAAAATTGCATCATTTTTCAGCCAGTCTTCTTCAAAGGTAGAACAGGAAGTTTATTCCCCTTCCCACTCTAGTGAAAGCAGCATCCCAGGTAATCTCAAAATTAAAGAAATTAGCTTATCAGGAAATTACAGTTCATAAAGCCTTTTCGTGCCATCTTCATCAAGGTGCAGTTGTAGAACACTCATGTTACAGCAGACGCTGCAAGATGGCTCTGCTTCCACAGTTGTACATAAACAATCTCTCCTGAATCTCATGGAATTTTACAGCAATGAAACAGTTACATAAGTACAGGACTTGGCCTTTCTCTAAGTGCCTATGTTGCATAGCTCAAATATTGACTTAACTACAAACACTCTCAGCCTGTAATTTTAGACATCAAAACCAAATATATGAAATCTGTGTTAGGAAAGAATGCTGAAAGCAGCAATAGTATGCAAGTGACTAATCTGTACTGAAAGGAATAGTACATCTTTTTTCCCCAAAACATGTGAGCTAAAATTTATGTCATTCCACTTTTGCAAAGAGAAATGAAAAACAACTACCTGTTAATACAGAGTCCTTTGCAAAGAAAGGGAAGGCTCAAATTTACAGAATGAAATTGTTTGCATAGTAAAATAGTCATCCAGATGGGAAAAATAAGTAACCCTAAAAGTGGTAAATGGTAAGAGGAAGACTATGCCTCTTAGGGTCATCTTCAGGAATAGTTTCATAAGAACTATTTCAGGCTTTCAGCTTTAAGCGTACCAGAACAGTTTAGTGAACATTAGCTAATCCGTGTTATGCTAATTTATTATTCTAGAAATGTGTGACTGCGTAATACAGTCCTGGGTTTATGATTGACCTGGCCATGTTTGACATGAAAATATCAGAATAGAAATACCAGTTCAGATTTTTATTTTTTTTTTGTATAACTCATCTGATGTCTGAACTCAGTGCAAATATTTTAATCACGACATTCATATGTTATATAAAAACATCTTCTGATCCATTTAAATTTTTTTCATATGCAAAAGATAGCAAAAGTAAAGGTTATTTATTACATGAAAACTATTAAGAGGCTAATTCACTTGGCAAACTGAGATTTAAGCAGTAAGCTCCTTCCTCAAGAAAGTGTGTCTATCTACTTCATGCATATTGAAGTGAAATAAAATATGAAACAGCATCTACTTAATCTGTGGTTTAAAACAAATACATGCATTCAGAAACAAGAACTTGAAATAAAACTGTTCTGAAGCAGTACAAGAAGAAACAGAAAATAAAAGTGCATAATATTTGAAGTTCTATGAAATTCTAAATAATATCTGATCTAACCACTGAATAACAAAAAAGTACATGTAGGAACACAATGGAAGTTGCACGAAGCTGCAAATACCCAAGAATGCTAACTATTTAGGTAAAGTATGGACATGAGTCAAATCAGAATCAGGGGAAATGGTTAAATAAGTTTTACATCCACACAGTCTGTGGCAACCTGAGAAAGAATTAAAATTACCATGAACATTGTGTATTTTTCTGTTGCTATAGTCTAACACAAAAGGAGTCCACACTACTTCCTGGTTACAAATGACAAGAGCTCTCAAAATCAAAAGATTCCTCCTGTGCCTTGTAAAAAATTCTGAATGTAGATAGAAAAGAATTAACAGCTACTTCCTCATGCAAATAACTCTTTCCTCCCTGCCCCCCCCCGCCCCCCCATCTGTAAAATAGTTGCTGACATGTAGTATTCTCAGGAATGCACTGGTAAAGTGCTCAGATACTTTTGTAGTTTGTACACTCCTTTAATGCTTTGCATTGTGGAACAAAGGACATTTTTCAGCATAGCAAGTAACTGCATTACTTACTCCATAGTTAATATTACATGATCTATCCAACCTTGATACTTTGCAAAATTAAATTCAACTTTTAGCTGACATTGAACTTTTTGTACCAGCTGGGCTTTTACTTTATCTTAACTGTGTCTTATCAAGATGGTCCTTGTATTAATCTTAGCAAAATAATTCCTCTTACTCCAGAAGAACTATTATTTCCTGAAAAATGGATATCAGTGAATGAACTGAACTTCGTAAGTTCAATTTTCAAATATCCAGGTGAATTAAAATCTCAACCAACAGGCTAGTCAAGCAAAATATGCATATAATCGTTGCATAAGCAAAACCCTGCATTTACATGCACAAACACTACATTTTCCCACCCTTTTGTGGGATTCAACTGACAAAGCTAGCACAGTCAACAATTCTTACTGTAAATATTTTTGAAAATTGAATGATCATAGGTTTTGAATGAATCATGAGGCAAAAACTCTCAAATTCCAGATGAAAAAGGTAGAAAACTGGTATGAATTTGAAGTCAGATTTGAAGTTTTGGGGTTTTTTTTTGTGTTTGGGTTTTTGTGTTTTTTTTTTTACACCTCAAAACCAACTGTGAAGTACTGCCCAAATGTAACTGTACATTCTTATTTGTGAATGTTTCCTGAATTAAAGCTGAAGGCTTGTAAAACATTGTGAGCAGCTCTAATTGAAATTAATGACTGGATTCCAGTTGGAGCTGATCTGTCGGAGACATGAGGTAGCCACAGATCTGATTCTAGAAAATCAGTCTGTAATCATCTGTCTGAAAAGCTGTTTGATGTAAGACATATTATCTAAATATTAGAACCTGTTAAATATAGCTGACTATATTTTCTATATTTCTATTCAGGTCTTGGAAGGGAATAATTTTAGTCATGGCAAGTTTTGTTTCAGGACGTACTATGAGATTTTGATGTAGTAGAATATATTCTGAGTTACTTGTTAAATTATAAAAAGAAGAAAAAACTTTGGAATGAAGCTATTACATTTTACAAAACCTTTATCACTAAGGCAATATTAAAAAAAACCCTATATTCATTTCAGGAAAAAAAAAAACAACCAGATTTAATATATGGAAAAGTGATTATGTTATGGGTACTGGAAATGCAGCCGTATTTGTTTTGAAGTATGTTTATGTTGTCAGATGGAGCCCTGAGAAAGACAGCAAGCAATTTTTTTTTTATTTTTTTTTTTTTTTTTGGAAGTTATCAAAAGCCAAATAACCTAGTTGTCTTCTAAAATGCTCTAGTAAAATACCCAGAAGGATAAACACTACAGCTCCAGGGAAAGAAAAATATTATACATTTAATCATTATGAGCATGTTACTCTTGGAAGAAAACAGTCATTTACTTTCAAGCTAACTAAACTGGCAAGACAGGAAAAGATGGTCTAATATAGGTTTAGAAAAAAGCTCTTTGGATTAAATCTTTCTGTTCTTAAGTCCATGTTTCACTTGAACTGCTAATTAAAATGTTTATAATTATCAAAGATACTTTATTAAAAAAAAACAGGACTTAATGAGATGAAAATGGAAAATAATAATTGTTGCATTTTTTTAACAGAATGAACAGCCAGAAGAAGAATAAAAATTTCGGAAAGATTATTTATGTATTATTAAAGAAAATATAATATGCACCACAGACAAAATAATTCAAATTGCTATTTGCTTAATGTTAGATATATCGGTACTTTGGTGAATCAGGTTCATGGATCTAGATCTTCATCCAAAGTGAAGAACATAATTAGGTAATCAGAAGTAGAAATGATATGATTTTGTAATAAGGATTAGTTACATTACATCCATTTATGTCTTTACAGAGTTAGAAATAGGCAGAAATTAACAAATGATGATTCCGGGCATGTAGAGAAACGTAAAACCTATTAATCTTAGCAGCCTAAAGCTGCAAGTTGAACCTCTCATCTCTGTTAATTTCAATCTGTCAGTATCATATAATCAAATACCATGTGTTAGCAATATTTATGTATGTAGCACAAGACAGCCAGTAGAAAAATCCTTGAACGCACAAATACACAATCTATAAATCTGAAGTGATATAAATTCTTGGAGATACGTCAGGTTTGCAGGGGTGAGGGGGTAAAGGCAATAATTCTGTAATTACACGGTAATTTTCAAGAGCATAAATGGATGATAAATACTGTAAATTTATATATAACCAAATTATAATTATGTTTTATATTTGAAAGAGTCATCAAGGAACTGAAGCAGGTAATTAAATTGACTCATCTGCTTTCATCAAATTTGTAAAAGTACATAATAAAGTCAGGCAGAAACATGAGATTGGGGTACACACTATGTTCTCTGGAAATTGCTGGAGTTATATTGGGTGTAAATATATATATGTGTGAAACTATTTAAGTATGCAGGATCCAAAGAGATTGGTATTAGGCAAGTCCATTCATTTCAGTACTGTGAGTTTGGATGACAGTCACTGAAAATCTCTGCTGAGATTCATGCCAGGAACTAACCTATCCCACCCCAAAACAGTCATGATACAGGCTGAGACTGACACCTACTCACCAGGATATTCCTCTCACTCTGAAGAAATAACTGCTCTTCTGTCAAAAAACCCTTGTGAAGATAAGTGTAATGGACTTAATTTCCTTTAATTTCACTTTAACATTTCACATTCCTGCTACCTCTTATGCACAACTTTTTTGATCTTCCTCTTTGTCAGTAAGTATAACGTAATCCATGGAATTTTTATAAAATAGAAAAAAAAAAGTGAAAATGGAAAGGGTATTGGTTTAAGAGAATATCAGGAAATGATCCAAAGTGTTTGATTGTGCATTTCTGTATAGGAATTAAAAACAAATAAATCATAGATAGTCAAGACAAGAGAAGAACAGTTAAGTAAGGAGTGTAAAAGTTCATAAAGGGTACTTTTAGCATCCTAAAATCAAGTCAAACAAGTATATGAAAAGTGTTGAGGCAGATAAATATAAAAAAAAAGCACAGAGTCTTAAATAATTTTGTACATTCACCTAAATTCTAAGAGAAATAAGCTTCAAAACACGGGATTTTTTCAATATTATTTTATTTTTTAAGAAATATTCTCTCCCAACCTATTTTTCCTATTTTCTTCTTAAAACAAAGTAACACTCTTAAGATCTACACTTTGCAGGGGATGTACAATCAAGCATGTAATGTGGACAAAGATCAGTTCTGAGAACCAGTACAAGTTCCTATGAGTGAAATACATCTGATACGAGTAGAAATTAGTTCCCCCATGGGTCCTGTACTTGCCTGCACAGCTGTTAATATTATTCTAATTCTTTATCCCCTAACTATTTATATAAAAAAAAAAATTACTCATTAGAAGTAACTGTTAGCTAAATTCACAACAACTCATAGAATACATCAGCCTATTCTCAACATTCAGAGCTCCGTGCTTACTACTGGTCAGAGTGATACCACAGAGTTCAAAAGATGCTGAGTTGCGTCAATAAATTATTACAACGATGAGATAATATATTTGATACATACTTGTGTTTCCATCAGGAGCTGATGAGTCTAAATATGACAAATTACTATTGAAGCATTCAAATAACGTTGTATGACAAAAATACAACACAAAATATATTAAGGCAACTAGCATACTTTCCTGGAACAGAAACTACTTATAATATTCAGGATTT
>VXBW01006077.1:50529-67762 GCA_013400375.1 Thinocorus orbignyianus | reverse complement strand
AAAAGGATACAAATAAATACATTAATCCTTTGCTTGAAAATATATACTACAATAATTTAGAAATTTGACATAACAGAGTTTATGCTGGAAAGCCATTTGCCTGAAATAACTTAGTAATTTTTTTCACCAATGTATTGCAGAAATCATGTTTTATAATTTTAATTTTCAGAGGAGCAAGAACTTTTACTTATTATATATGAATTAAATTACTGCTAATCAGATGTCATAAAGTTGTGTCTGTTAGTTTGTAGGTTGGAATATTCTTGTACTTAGTGTAACAATGTCACCTTTTTTCCTTTCATTTTTGCATCTGCAGGTGGCACATAATCTGTAACTAACTATTCTTTATTTGAGAAAGATTGTTTCTAGTATTATGCTAGCAGATCATATAACTAATGTAGTCTAATTTAGTGTAGAAAATGAATAAAAATTTGTACTTTTGAGATCTTTTCTTCTCTTCATCTATTTTTTGTTAAGCTCTGCTTGTTTAAATAAATTTAAGCATACAGAAGACCCAGAAGGCCACATGGCACAACTGTCATTTGTAATGCAAAAATAGCAACAGAACTATAATATATAAACAGCCTCCTACTGCTATCATAAACACTCTTAATAGCAGACAGTTTAATCTACAGCAAATCAGATTATAATTGTGGTTTATGACTGACTGGCTGACGTGATGGGGTCCTAAGCTAACCAGAGCTCTCAGGTGGGTATGCTGTTATCTTGACCTCCCCAGAGCAAGAACTTTAAACTTCTAAGAAACAAAGCCCTACGTTATGTCAAGATACCACCTCAAACAATTCAATTTTCCAATGGAAAAACCAAAAAGTGCGTAAGTGAGACATTAGGAAAAAAAAATGGCTGTAAGAGACAACCCTCCTGCTGTCTGCTGCATCCTTGCAGTGAAGTCCTTGCCTAGAGCTTCACTGTTTGCCACGTCAGTGCTTTCCTGGAATCCACTAAGTAACATGAAACTTTCAGGCAGACCCAGGCAGGGTCTGTTCTCCCTGTGCCTCTCAGCAGGCTTTCCCTTTCTCAAGCTGCACACTCCCAGCGCCTCACCAAGACCTTGTGTGCCTCATCTGCTACCTACCAGACTGCACAGTGGGGAACAATTCCCCAGCCCAGCATGCTGGGCCATTTTCTCTCTTTTGAAAATGATGTGACACAATGGCATAAAACATCCTGGGAAAACAAGACCCAAAACCATTTAATAATCCACTGTTGTCAAGGGATGGATGGTCTTTAAGCATGCTGCTGGGGCACACAAATCTCCCCCTTGGATTTTGGCAAGTATGTATTTGTGCTATGGTCTTCTCTTTGTTCTGCCCCCAGAAATGTTTCCTTCATGTGGAAGGGCCCAGAAAACACATGCCTTGTTTAAGTATTTGCTAATAACCTTGTTATCTCTGTGTCTCAGATCTGAGCCATAATGACTTATCAAAAATATTTTATGGTTTTTAATTATATTTACTTGCTGGAGATAAGGAGAGACTAATATGGGGATACCTACTCAATACAAAAACCTTGCATTTGTAGTATAGGACACATACTCCATATCATCTGAGACATTCTGTTACAGGTGATATTTACATGTGAGGGTATATAAAGACTAATTAGTTTACCAGTCACCACATTCCATTTCGAAATGATAATATAATATTGCTATTCTTATTTATTTTTCCAAATCTCAGCATGTTACTGCATGTATATATATATATACATATATATATATAAAAATAAAAGTATATGTGAGACTGGAAGATTATTATGAAAGAAAAGATCAAAACATATTCTGGCTCTGTGGGATTTTTATCTGTGAAATTTGCAAAAAAGTAAAGCAGTGGTGCCATGTGTTGCAGCTCTTTCTTGGAATAAACGCTAACTTAATTTGATCCAAACGGATTTTTGACAGTGAGTTTAAACATTAAAGCTATAAGGAATACACAGCCCATATGAAAGCTGAGGTCAGAAGTATTTCAACCTTTCAGGCACAAATGGATCATATTAAAAGTTCACACTAAGTTTATTCAGACTATCCACATTTAATCCACCTTTTTTCTCAACTTTCTGTCACCTTCTGTAAAGTTATTCAGAGAGCAATAATGGCCAAATCTTATACTTGGTATGCCTCCTGCCTAAGTAGATTACATGCTTCTGAGTTTCCTAAGGGCAGCAATGAGGAAGTATCTGCTCTCTCACCCAATGAAGCTGGAATTACTCCAAAGCCTGAAGGATTCAAGACAGCCTACTAACTGACTGCATTGCCATTCCCCTTCACATATCCCTAGAAAACAATATTAATGGAGGCACAGTTAATGTCCATATCATGTAGAAGATAGAAATGCAACACATGATATGTCAGAAACTTGGTCCTTTTCCCTTCTGCGTCTCATGAAAGCCAGGGCAATGTCTAGCTATACAGTATCATGGCAAGGCAGGGCTGGTACTTTAACAATAATAATAAAAATCATAATAATAAAATCCTTCACTATAGATAATCAGAGTAATCCCAATATTGCAGGGAGACTTTTAAAGAATACCACAGATCTTGTGACAATAAAATAATTATTTTAAAAGAAATAACTTCAATTACTCTCTACCATCTGTTTCCATAGCCATTTAAAGTTGCTTTGTGATAAAGCTTCCTCCTTTACAGAAATTTACATAGGCATTCATTAAAAATAATAGAAAATCAGACATCTTGATATTCATACAACATTTTTCAAACATACACAAATACACAGTAGTATGGATGTTCTAATTGAAATATTTCAGATATTTGAAAAACAAAAATTAAAGAAAAGTTATTTTAATTAGCTATGAACAATACATTTCTCCTAGTAGAAGTTTATGTTCATTTTATAATTCCTTTTAAAATGCACATTTTTTTTACTCATCAAGATTCCCATACTGTCAAAAAGCCTTTATGAAACATTCTAATTAGCAACAGCTGCTGAAAATTATGTCCTATATCAATTATAATTTATGCACTTAGAACTATAACCAGTTCCTTAATCCTTTCTACAGAAGAATGCCATCACCTCATTTAGTTACTGTACAAAATTGTACAAATTATAATTCAGCAATGATGGTGAAACTTTCTGTCCATGCAATCATTTTATAGTATATTAATGCTCTATGACAAATTTCAGTTAAATAATTTTTAATTGGAATGGGATAGTAGTATTCTGTCATAGTATAAATGACATGAAAGGCGTGAAGGTTTTAAAAAGAAAGTTCTGTAAGATAATTATTTTATTGCAAAGAAGTCATTCACTTAGAAATGACATAACCCTCTGTCATTACTCCAGTGGCCAATAATCTTTTGCAAAATCTCATTTGTAAAGTTCAAGAGCAGATTTTCAGCAAAGGTGACCAAAAGGCTAAGTCCTCCCCTTCATTTATTAGCTCTGCCCTACACCGTGTTTATGCAGCCCAATCACTTAACCCACAGGCAAGTGCAGAGGCTGCAGCCTCCATTTAGCTGAAGACTCTGCATCTGCCCCTGCCCTTTTCCCCTGTCTTACCTCTGAAATTATTCTTCTTCCCCTAAGGGTACACATTCTCTATAAATTACATCTATGCTTTAAATCTGCCTTCCTGTCAGACAAATCATCATTTTGCCATTGTATATTCAAAGTCAAAAGACCGGTAAGTGGATATTAGTCAAAAAAATGTTTGGAATTGCAGTGAGTAACATCAGCATGTGTGCTGTGTACGCAAAATGCCATGACAGGTAACACATTCATCGTATCAGGTCTGTATTTGTGGTGGCCTGATGCAGTGGAGGTTTGAGTAGAGAGGAGAGCTAGCAGTCCACCAAAATATTTTCCAAGATGAGCGGCAATAACATTAACATTTTGCTTTACTGGCAAAACACGCTTTGATGTGTATATTGCAACTGCTACTGAGGAAGCAGCTGTGATACAGGAATGGAAGGTCCAGGAAAAACTCCAGAGCCAGAACAAACACTGACATATTCAGTGGTAACAATTCTTTAGACCGTGATGGGGGGAATGGGAAGATGGACATTTCCAAATCCCTCAGAGTTAATAAGTAATATGCAAGGTTAGGAACAGCAATATAACAAATGCTACATCTTGATTTTGGGCAGTGGATAGCTCACACTAGTTGACAAATGAAGGTGCCACTGGTATTTTTTATCTACCAGAAAAATTTTGCTACACTGCAAAGTTATAATTCTTGATATTATTCCTGTGTCTATTTAAGTGCCTATGCATATTTAAACATTGGTTAAACTAAACAAGCTTTACGGTGGTCCTATTGATAAAGGACAAAATGTTTCTAAAATTCCATCACCTTCAATTTTACAGAGGAAGCAGAATCATTTATAACTCATTTAAAGCATAGGATTCCAAATGACAGTCAGAGCTGCTGTTACAGCTAACAGAAATTTGGTTTATCTAACTTCTCCCATTAGAATTTTTATAACTGCCTTTAAGAAGCACCCTGGCTGTTTATGAGCTTTGAGATCAAAGAAGCAAGGGGAATTCCAAGGGTTGAAAGCATGATTTTTTGTTTTTGTTATTTCATGAAATTCAATTCAGCTTTTGTTGAAAGGCAAACATATACTATTTCCCTCCCCTGGGTTTGTTGACAACTTGCCCAGTACAGAAATAAACACAAAGCATTCTGAGGTTGGGTCTGGACTGCCAAAACATGAACAAAGCACACTATGAGCAGCCCAGTGATAATAAGGTACGTTAAATAAAGGAACAAGATAAAGACAAGAAAATAATAAGATTGCATGCCACCTGTTCAGAAGGGACAAAAAGTCCAAGTGCCTTTGGATTCTTTTCATCAATTCCCCAAGCTCAAAGCGTATCTTCTTTTCTTTATAGTCTTTTCCTAATGGCTATCTACTGGAACTACTTCTGATACTGCTCTAGCAGCGGCCTGTACTGAATTTCAGAGTTTCGACACTGTAATTTGTGATTTTGAAAAAGAACACTGTAGGAATCAGTACATTTATCTTCTGGTTAAACACTCCCCACCACTCCCTACATCGATCCCCAAAATAAAAACCATTTACAAGATAACTACCTTAGGAAAGTGATTATCTTAAATACTATTTTTACTACTATATTAGCCTTATAGGTCAGAAACTGTATGACTTAAGTTTTCATTAAGTCATTTAGGTAACCTGATGTTTACTTGAATTCCCACCTCCTTGCTTGTGCCAGCTCTGCTAGTTTAACCGAAGGATTTCCAGCTTGTTAAACTGGCAGAAAGTTATCCCTGGAAAAAAAAAAAAAAAAAAGCAAAACCTGGAAAAGGGGCTTAGGACTGCTCTTCTGCCCTTTGTGCAACAGCAAACCTTTACATCTCTTTAGCTATCTCCTCAAATGCCCTTCTTTCTTAACTTTTTGACATAAGATGATCTTTCAAAATACCTTTATTTGTATATTATAAAATTGAGTTCGAATGTCTCCTTACATTTTGCCAGGAGTGAGCAAGGCGGGATGGACTTTAATTTTCTTCTGTATTTATTGTAATAAATTTTGCAGAGATTGAGCCACCCCACTTTAAATTTATACTTTATGATCTTCCCTTTTTCATTTGCTTTCATTAAATTATATTGAAGATGTCACCTCAAAAGGGGCTGTATCAGGACCTCAATTACAATCAATTCTTTTTTCTTTTTTTTTTTCCCCCACAGATTTCTCCCTCAAACTTTCTGAAAGATAAGTCAGTGACAAATGTGTTCCATTACTTACAATATCTGAAGAGCTGAAAGGAAAAAAAGACGAGATGATGAAGTGGACTCTTACATAAATCTTCACCCAAAAGAGCTAAATTGAGTACTAGATACATAATTATGCTAATAGTCGACATAAATTTTATAAAAAGAAATGTGAAGCAGTTTAACGTCCACTGACAATCTGAGAGACTTGTGCAGCTTATGTGTTCAAGTAATTTTCTAAAATTACTTATCAATGAATGTTCTAATATGTAGTTAGTCAGGCACAGGCTGAAAGAGTCTCTGAAATATCACCACATATTCTCTCAAGAAGCTACTGAACAAATGAAATAAATTGTTGACCTTACCAACTGTGCTCTGCCCTAGCTATGGATATGCTAAAGAGGGCACAGGAGCTTGCAAAACTAGTTCTAGCCAGCTGAGCAATAGAGATAGGGAAGGCAAAAAGGGAGGGAATGCTGTCTGGAAGCAAGGTTAACGAATCACAAAGATCAAGAGTAATGGGAAATTCACAAGATTAATTTAAAGAAGAAAGTGTAGGCAAGAGAGGGATACTGTGAATAGTGTCCAGTAGCTTACACAGAAGTTTTAGCTGTGAGAAGGTGAAGGAAGCTGACCATAGAAGAAAGATTCCATGAATCAGATGAAAAGCCTCGTGAATCCTAAAATACTTGAATGATCATGACTTAAGCCCAAAAACTGTTCTAGAGAAGAGAAAATGAGTACATATAATGGGTTTCCAGCTGTGGCCACGTGAAGAGGCTCATAGCCATGTCGGTTGTCTGTCACAACCCTTCCACTGGAGCTGAGCTGCTTGTCTGACAGTTCTCCAAACCATATGAGTCATAATGAATTACACCATAAAGATAAGTCTTGTTAAACTACCTAAGATAAACCAACCTGAATGTGATTGAACAGTTTTAGGAAGAAATCATTCAAATATTTGATGCAGCTGAAAAGATGGTGACCCCTGACAAAGGATTTGTGTTGAAAACTGAGAGCAGGTGTGGGCCAAAAACCTGCAGTGAGCCATCTGAAGCCAAAGGAGGCCAGATGTCTGTGGCCAAATACCAAGGCAAGCCCAAGAAATAATGGGTCTAGTTTTGTGAGACGCATCTATAGCAGGAAAGTGATTATTCAAGAAGGTTGTGACACCAGAAAGACACTGCTAACTACTTGTTGTCTTTAGTTCACAGAAAGTCTGACTGAGTCAACATTCAAATTAATCCAATGTTTCTTTACTCCACATATCCAAATGTCTTTGCAGGTGGGGATCCTTTCAACATATAAGCAATTCAGATGACTTCATAGCTCAGGGAGGATAAAAAGGCAGTTTGCTTCTAACACGGCACGTCACAAACTGAATGGATACCGCCATAACGCAGCTGAATGAAGGCATTCTTCCTTCTGCCATGTGAACAACTCTGTGATGTTTGGAGAAATATACATATTCAGCATTCTTCTATGACATGTTCACATTCTGTTTGTTGATTCTGACTTTTAAAAACCTTTGTAGATACCCAGTTTTCTAATATGTAGATGTGTAGGTATGCAATCTACAGAAGCGGCTATTTCTGTACATATTGTTCATATATACGCTAATTTGGGGATTATAATACATGTTATTGTATACTAGATGTAGTTTATATGGATTAGATCTTTAATAAGATACGTGACACTAAAGCTTATGTGCTACACATATACATTACTTGATCACATACTAATCAGACTATCATACATGCATTTATATACTGAACATATACCTAACATGCACAAATATTTAGCAGAAAGAAATATGCTTAAGTTGCAGACAAGCACTCAAAATTTCCCATTTTATTTAGTTCAATGCAAATTAATTTGATTCAGCATATCCCTAGCAAGGTGCATTCTCTCCCTTATGTTGGACACCTGCCTCGCTTGAATGCATAGAAGAAACAACACTGAGTTTTACCTGAGTGACAGAAGGTACTGAGACATTGCAGACACTGAGCGTTACAAATTTCAGGTGTCCTACCCACTTCTGAAATTCATAATTCTCTCTTGGACATACAAACTTCCACAAAAAGTGCCACAGAAGGGTTCAGCTCCCAACTGAATGGGATTTGCTGACACCGGCAAGTTCAGCAGGAACTGACCTAAAGCAGTCAGCAACGTGAACCAGGGGTCAGGACTTAGGTAATATTAGACTACGTTTAGATGTTCACTGCAATAAAAATTAGAATACTAGAACAGCAACCAAAAGCCTGATCCCCTTCTCCCACTGAAGCCTTCAACAGGAATCCTTGCCTTTTTCTGGGTTACTATATCTCATAGAATCCAGCACAAAATGGAACAACTTCAACAGTAAATACTGAGAGAATTTCAGTTTAAAATACTATCAGGACTTTACTAACAGATACACATTGAGGATGCCAGGGTGGGCTTCTCACAGGGGTGTTCTGGCCGTCAGGGTGCCTGACTACACTTTGTATGTTGTTGCACATGCTCTGAACAAGGCTGTTGAATGCAACCACATGGTCAAAAAGCTGAAAAACTGGCTTTGTTTTAACTTTGGCAGGGTGTGAGGGAGGCACATCACTGCAGAGTTTTCAGGACCAGTGTAACACATGATGGGAATATAGGTGGCTAGGGAGTGCTGGCAGTCAAAATGTTACTACCTCAGGATTTAATCATAATTTTGTGAACATCTGAAGTTCTTCAAGCTTGTATTAGGTACCAAAGTCTCCTTCATAAATCTAGCTCTTACTACTTATGTTTGTTCAGTATGTGTTTGTTTTATCTCTTCTTTCCTATGTACAGTGCCATTCTTTATAGGAGACATATTTTTTTATTTAATATTTACTAAATACTTTTTACCACCAGGTATTCAATTGCCTCATAGGCTGTCACATTGCTGAATTTATCTACACATAGTTTGCAGGGAGAGAACTCTCTTTTACAAACTAAAGCTCAAAAAGATTAAGGTCAAAGATACCCACTCATTTAAGTTCCCACTCTGGCTAACTGAGTTGATATCTATAGAGAAGTCCAAAGCAGGACATCCATAAACTTTCTTTGCTCACCCTTTGTGCAAAATGGGACACTGAATTAGCAAATGAGGAACACGCAGTGAGTAACCACTTTTGTAAACTGCGGTTTATGTGACTTGCCCAACATCACGTAGGAATTTTGTGGCAGTGGCAGGCAAAACATCCATGCTGTTAGGATGGTTCTCCCTTAATCATACTTTATCCACCTCTCAATTCACTATTGCCTTTTTAATTTTTAAAATGAATGGTACAAAAGATGGTTAATTAGGTGCTCTACAAAGCCTGCGCATGCTCCATGAAGACCTTCCCTTTGAAAGTGACTGGGGTGGAGCTCATGTCATCTACCTTAAGCTATTTAAGATGTGTATGTGTAGTCAAAGATAATTTTCTGACCTTCCTCTGTAATCAGTGGCATAAGATAGGCACTTCCAAAAGGGTGACTAATCCCATACTGAGAGTCTGTCTAAGGCTGAATGAATTGCCCTCTGGAAGTGTTTAGATGTATCCATTAACTACAAAGAGTACCGAGATGACTAGATACCTACATTTTCAATGGCTTAAGTTGAGTAAGATGAAGCTCAGCTTTTGTGTTTACCACCTTCCTAAATCTTATGAACAGTATGGGTGTCAGTAAAAGTAAGTAGTGACCACCCACAAATGCAGTTCCAAACGTAACTCAGATCTATGTTTGACACCTGTAGTGGCCCTTCATGGGGAAACAAACATGATAAGTTATCTACCTAAACCTTAAAAGACCAAAAGTCTGGGAAAGTGCAGTAAAGTCAATACCAATCCTGTATTTTTGTTAGAAAACTGGATTTGTACAGAGCTTTCTGGTAAAACAGGATACTAACAACAAAGTGGTTCTGAGAGCTACAGACAATAATCAAGTTAAACAAGCACAGTTAGTGCCTTAGCAATCAGTACAGAGGAATTCTGTCAACAGGTAATGTCCATGTGAAACAACAGTTCAGAATACCAATTTACCAATTATGAAGCCAACAGAAACAAGAGCAGCTGAAAATCGGCGTATGATCCCACATTTATAAATACCATCAAGCCACCCTTTGATTAGTGAGCAGAATCTGGTAACTTCCTATGGCAAACAAGCCATAGTGTATCTCATCAAAACAGTACTCCAACTGTTGCTCTGAAAAACGCTGGAGTTTAAAAGTGCTCTCACATCGGAAACTTCTCTGTAGAAATAATCCTTTTGAAT
This sequence comes from Thinocorus orbignyianus, assembly GCA_013400375.1. NCBI lineage: Eukaryota > Metazoa > Chordata > Aves > Ciconiiformes > Thinocoridae > Thinocorus > Thinocorus orbignyianus. The sequence continues at coordinate 57,786 of VXBW01006077.1, read as the reverse complement.
CAGGAGGAGGTTGGGGAAAGCAAAGTGTTCCACATGAATGAAGGAATCTATTAACACACAGCAAATTATGGGTTCAAGACCCAAGGGCAGACTCACTTAAAAATTAGTAGTCTTCACTCAACTACATTATTCCACTGGGGTCATGCATCCTTAAAAGTTAAAGTGAGGTAAACATATTTATACCTGGCCAAAACAAAACTTAGTCTAAGAGATTTTTTTTTTTTTTAAACCTGATTTTGTCCCTGAACAAAATAATGTTATGCTTCTGGAATTTATTATAAGCTTTTTTAGGTTTTTGGTATTAAAAGAAGGATAAAATAAATATCTAGTGCTTTCCAAAAGAGTCATTTGTATTTTCCATTATGATGAGAAATTAAAAACTTAGAATTCTTTACATTAATGAGAACAGCTAGAAGTGGATAATAAATCAAATTAATCAGTGGCAGTTTTAGAAAAGTTATATTTATGTATTTCATTCACAGCAAATACCTATCCTCTGTATAAATATATTTTCTTCCTATCATCAGTATGCAGCTGCCAAAAACAAAACAAAACGAAATAAAAAACAACCCCAATGCAAGAAAACAGAGGTTAACATCACTTTCAAGTCTACAGCATAAGAAATAAGTTGATAGCCTGGCTGCTTCTAATACTAAGGCTCAAAAAATGTATGTCTAACAACCATCTAAGCAACAAATGAAATGGTTTAAATTGACAGAGGCAAATATGTAATCAGGCAGAGAGGAGTGACAATGAAAAAAGAAAAAGTTGGTGAAAGAGAAACACATCTTTAAATAAAGTGCGTTTGAGAGGTGTGCTAAACTTGCACTAGAAAATTTTCTTTCAAGTTTAGTGACATTTATTCCTATCCACATGATAGCAGGAGACTTAGTTTTCGTAATTTCATGACAACTTTATTATCATTACCAGCAAAAACCTTCTGTTCTGATTTGTGGATAAAAATATTAACTTCCTTTCCTTATGTTCACCTCACAAAACCACCTCAAATCTGTGAAGATACACATGGTTCTTTTTACATTTCTTTCCCTTTCTGTGACTTCACGACCCTCCTCATGGGCCATTTTTAACATTATGAAAAATTTTAGACAGTTGAAAAATCCTCAGGGAATCATGTGAAATCAAATCAAAACAACCCACAGGTATTCTCATTTCTCTGTGTGGCAGTCAGTGTTAGTGGACTGTACAAAAATTAGAACCCAGGAACTCCCAGATTTTATTCATACCTCTCCCACTAACTGGCTTTCACACTTAGCACTTCTACAGTTTTTACACTGTCTAGTCTTGCCCTGCTTATTTTCCTGAGGCATGTAAATATTATCACCCAAATTACAGCTAAGGAAAAAAAACATATGCTTATCAGTTTTCTGAGGTCACAGACAAGATGGTATCGTTATCACTATTACAACACATGTACCTTAAATGCATTTCTGGATAGGTCGAGACAAGAAAAGGTGACTAGTGGGTGCCCATTTGAGGCATGTTCCGGAAAGATGCTCAAAATTTTTCTTTTGGACAACGCTTTCCCAAAATCACTAATTAGCTCTTGGCTTTTATATTTATGTGTAACACATATACATGAGAAATGATTTCTAAAAAATTCTCATTTCATTCCAAGAATTTTGCAGGTCTGTGGGAAATCTACAACCCTGGAATGTAAACGCCATCGCCAAAATTTACATGAAAACTATATGCAGTCAGCAGTTCTGAGTAATTTTTTTTAATGGGAGACATAGGTATGTACAAGTTGATTAAAAAAAAAAAAAACAGACCAGACACAAACTGATATGACATAAATTTTCAGAGAACTCTGCAGGACAATTGTCTGTAATACAGTATCTTATCTACCTGAAAATTACACTGAACTGTATTTGATTAGTACCTACATTCTGTAGAGGATGGTTCTGGCCTTTATTACACAGATAAATTTAGTCATCTGTTTTCCCTCTAATTCCATTTAGTTGGTCACTCTTCCTTTCTGTTCATCCTGAAACCATTTGACTCTTATCTATTGTGTCTTGTGTGATACTTTGGGGAATTGCTAGCATGGTAACACCACAGAAGACACAATCTTAAGAATATCGTCAAACATAAGGGAAACAATAGAAGTAACAATAAAAGCTCAGTTACCTATGCATGTGACATGTTGGATCAACATGTCCAACATTCAGTCCTGGGCTTTCCTTAGTGTGTAGTCTTAAACAAAAACTTTATCTTGCATCACCCTTTCTGTCACCATTAATAAGGATTTATCTACATACTAAAATAGAAGTTAGACAAAATAATTAAGGCTTGTACAGCATATGCGATGTTAATGCTTGCAAATAATAATGTTTAAGATCATAATTTTAAGTTGTTATTATTCATCATATAAACAAACAAACCAAAAATATAAGATTTTCTTGCATAAGTGTATATCTTTGTACATCAATCAAGAGGCACTACTCTCTGATTATTACTGACTTATTAAAGCTATTAACGTTTTTAAAAGTTCCCCATCTCTGAAAACTTAGATCTCTCTGCTGAAATCACTACACATTTAGCAGTACGTTTGAGTCTTTTCTTTGCATGTAAAATGCTACTTTTTCATGTAAAATAGGAAATCAACATTGACCAGCAAGATTTTTCTTCTGTATTACTAAAATCATGTTTCTTTGTCTGAACTGTGTCTTCTCAGCCTGACTCTACATTATACCAGTGTTTCAGATCAGCTTCAACTTAAGTAATGCTCTTTTCTTAGATGGTGTAGTATTACACACATCTATTACTCATTTTATTTACTCCTTTGGAATGAAATTGCTGTCTGCCCTCCTGGAATAGTAGATAATTAACTCTTTAGAAATAAGGTTAGTGTTTTGCTAGACAAAAAGCTCTTCCTGAAAGTGAAGTGAACAAATATGTACAAAGATTATTAGAAAATGTATGCAGCCATTTTTACCCCTGAGACAAAGCTGACAAGCCAGACCAGAAATAAATTATAACGCATGACCTCTGGTTCAAAAAGGAACTACTTCTTTGATAGTTCACTAATACATCTCACACTCAAGGAAAAGTAAAAATAAGGAGAAGAACGTGTTCCACCATTACAAAACAAACACTATCTTTTCAATTGAAAAACTTAACACAGATAGAACCACTGGTTCTAAATAAGCTTTTATCCACCCCCTCCATCATACATACCAAACGCCTGGTAATCTTGAATCAAAAAGCACCTTTATAGCTTCATATAGACTTTTCTCCAGGTATGCTCATTCAAGAGGAAAATTATCAGACATCTCACAGGATCCCATGAGACTTCAGTGTGGGTCATACACAGTTCATACAGATAAGCAGCTGATCTTCCAGTCCAAACTAAAATGCTGAGTATTTTCAGTTTTGCCTCACCAAAGCTTAAAATGTACAGCAGTGAACTCAACCGTAGAGCAGTTAGAGATGTTCAGAGTAATACTCAAATCGCTGTGCTAACTAGGTACAATGAGAAACTACTGGAGGGAGGGAGGAAGGGAGGGAACATGGTAATGCTAGGTCAGCATCAGATAGGTGAAGTCTCTAATCTAGTTCATTAACCTGCACTTGGAATTTAAAACCTGAGAGAATAATTTCATGTTTCTCTCACTGCGAAGGGGCCTCTGACTGTCAGGATGGGAAGAACTCCCTCTACATCCATACAAATAAGTGGATATATATGGTCTTTCTTTGTACTTGTGAACCGGAGATGAGCTGATTAGAGGCAGATGTAAAGAGTAGGCAAAGTAGATCTTTGTCTCCTATATAGAAACACTGTGCTAACTGCCGTGGCACTGAGACATTGACAGTAAAAGATGGAAGAGAAAAAGAACAGGAAGGAAAAGCAAAAGTAAGAAATACATTTAAATAATAACAGATCTGTAACACAACTGTTTCATCATCAAACAGAACTGTGGGTTCAGATGTGTTGTATGTCAACAGAGCCTACAAATGGTTGTGGTAAGCTTAGGACCAGTAAGAATTGCCCTGGCAAAAAATATTTCTTAAGCTATTTGTGCCTAACAGGACAGCCCTACAGCATCAAGGACAACTATGTGAAGCAGATGGATTCTCTGCATCCTTTGCCTTTCAGGCTGCTACTTCCCTGGTTATAAACTACACGGAACAGTAGAGACCTTCAACAAGTTTGGGTAAGTTTTACATGAAACACCCAAGGAAGTGGCCTCAATGAAAGAGAAATAACAATGGAGTCAACTTGCTTAATGTAAGATCACTCAGCAGATAAGACAATGATGGATCCAGATATCCCTGAGGTTTCAAGTAATATCTGAAGCATTTAAATGAACTGAAAGAGCCATTGTCAGAAGTGACCAAATGTAGCACCCAAGAGCAGAGAACTCCTAATCTTACAGAAGATCAATGGGCCATAGATTCCTGTTCTACTCAGCAACCAGGAAACTGTATACAATATGAAACCCTGGTACATAAACACGGCAAGAATATACACTTTGTTGCTCAAATTTGTAGAGGGAGCTGTTCTGTCTCTCTGCAGTGCAATGTGTTAGATCAATAGTAGAGCTTATCTGCAAAGAACTCGGTGCCCTTTCTCTTACTCTGTCTTTGGCTGAGCATTTCCTCACATCACACTTCCAAAACGTGATGTGAGCTGAGCATTCCTCACACTTCTAAAGAATAGCATGTTTAAGAGATGTGCATAAAAATAAATCCCCCTGAGTTTATTCACATTACAGAGGCTTAGTCCTGCAGGAAACTGTCCCTTTTCCTCTATTGTCTTGGAAGGTGCAGCCTGTCCCTGCCAAGCACATTTCGATTTGTAAGTGGGTGGGGCATGGCCTTGCTACCTTTTGGATTTATTGTTCTCCAAGGGACACAGTGACAAGCACATACATGCTCTGGGGACCACAATTATTTCTGGATGTCACAGGAGGTCAAACAATAGCAGAAAACCTCCACACAATACTTGAGAAAGATATCAATATATCACTCATTCTCTTTCTGGCCAAGCAAAATATGTTTGGACCACATTCTTGCAGCTGCTCCTCTGAAATCAAATCAGGATTTACCATGAACCAGTGGTTACCTGGGCCCTGTGCTGTCTCTTTACATGACTGAGATTTCAGTGGCCCAAGAGGATATTATACCGACTGAAGGTCTTTCAAATACTGGAACCAGTTCAGCACAGATTTTGTCTTCCTGAAGTTTAATCTCAGTTTCTTTCTCCGAAGGCTTGTGGCAACCCAGCCAACATCCCCCACCTCTTGATCAACTACGTCACACTTAGATACAGTTAGAGTAACCTCTTTGTTTTAACACTGAGGTCTTAGAGGTAGAGACTGACGTTTTATGATCTGATGTGAAGAGTCTACTGTGAAACAGGGCCCTGATCTGGGACCTCTGGGCAACGCTGCAAAACAAGCACTAATTACAGAGGTGTCATGTTGTTATCTGAGCAAATGACTATAATGCCTTCATTTTCCTTCTGGCTCTTCTTCCAACTACCTTTGTTGCCTTGACTTAGCTTTATGTTCTACTCCTGTAAACATAGATCTTGTTCCTCATTTGCTTGTCTTCTAACTCTCAGGAATTGTATTTGCATGTAGCAAATGGTCATTAAAAAACTTCCAGTGAAAAAGCAAAAAATCTGAATTTCTCAAAGTGGTAGACAAGCATTAAACCTACTATACAAACAGGAGATTAAATATATACATGTATGTATTTTTGGTTTTGGTCCCTCTTTGCAAGTAGGCAAACTAGGACAAAGTAATGAGCCACAAGTTCCAACTCCCCAACTACTGCTTTAAACACAGTCAAGGATTTTAAGATCACTTGCTTCCTTTTCATAGTTTCAATTGAGTTCACAAAGATATAATTATAATGAAAAAAGAGCTATTACATAGCTTTTCAGTCACACTGCAAGACCCTTTTACTGACTGCATAAGCAAAGTGTTATTCTCAAAATTCATTATCAAAAGCTAATGTTAAACACACAGAGATTTAAATATTTGAATAGATAATAATGAGTTGTAAGAATTATGTAATTTGCTTTGTTCTTGACACCCCCCACCCCCCATTTCACAAGACTTTCAGCACCTTCTTATGGCCACAACACCTCTCTGTCATCAAAGGTATTCATTTCTTTCTTTTTTTTCCAGGGGGGAGGGAAAGGGAGAGGGGGAGGGAGAGTGAAACAAGAAGAAAGTGCTAGATGTTCACAGTAATGGTGTCTTTGGTATTTTAATTTTTATTGGCTATTTAAAGCTTTGGATTATGACTTTCTTTTCCTGAGGAATAAAACGTCACATCAGCAAACACAGTAAAATCAATGCAATTAGTATGAAGACATTTTAAAGGTCCGAAAGAGAAACAGTTTCACTCTTAACAGAGTGGAACTATGCTTTGTAATTTAACACAGTTATGCAGGTAATTGATGGCAGTAGTAAAACTTCCTTTTTAATAGTGATACATTTATAGATCTATGTAAAAGCAAATTGATATAATTGATATAAAAGTTCATGTCCACCTTTCCAGGTCTTCTGAACATAAAATGGCCACATGAAAAGTACATCAAAGTTTTCCTGTTTCCAGACACATTAGCAAAATTCACTGTTTAATCAGTAACCTACAAAACTAATAATTCTAAACCAGTATCCCATTTTTTAAACTTCAACTGTTACAGGCTTTCTGACTTATATTCTATATAATATACTAAGTTAATATTTTCACACAATCCAACAAATACCATCACTCCACATTAACTTTCACAGTGTATTGAATGGAAAGCCAAACCTGGGAAAAAATCAGGACATTTTTATATAACATTTTAGGGTCTAATTATATGCCCTTTGGAAAAGATTTCCCCTGGTGTACCTGCAAGTACAAACTAAGTTTCAGTGGAGAGCACCAGTCAAAGCACTGAAGAAATTGCAAGTGATTTTTGAGTTTCTCGCTGAGACAAAATTTCAGTAATCTGTTTCTGTTCAGTCTTAGCTAGATGGGTTCAGTTACTACAAATTTCATCGGGTCCAGGTAAATTTACTCCATTTCAAGCATTCTTTTTTACTCTTAAAAATAATCTAGTGCCAACCTAGCACTTAAAAATGATTACATAACCTTTTTTTCCTTCTTTTTACAGTTGGTGTGCGTGGCGTGTGGAAGCACGCACAATGTGAGGAGCAAAGTCCCCATAAAGAAGCTTCGCAGGACCCAAGCCAGGGACCACAGCTGTCACCCTTGAACACTTTTCAAGGCAAA
>VXBW01006077.1:33166-49266 GCA_013400375.1 Thinocorus orbignyianus | reverse complement strand
AAAAAGAAAAAAAAAAAGAAAAAGAAAAAAAAAAGAAAAAAAATAAAAAAGAAAAACACACAACAAAAGGACTGAAAACTTTCCCCAGGAGGCTCCAGCCACTTCAAGTCAAGTCGTTCAGCTAAATGCCAGCCTTAATGAAGGGCAAGCAACAGTTGCCACACCAGTTCTCTGGACATAATAACCTGCCTTTTCAGTACCTCTCTGCAAGGTGTTGGACAAGTAATGGGAAGATGAAGGGAAAGAGTCAGACCGCTGTGGCCCCTCTACCCTCCTTGGACTTTTAAATAAAGGAACTATTTGCATGAAAGCCTTTGCAGACTAAAAGCGCCTCCCAAAACCTCTTCAGCATGGCCTAGCAGAGAAGTGAGGCAGCAGCTCTAAAGGTTCAGTTCATACCGCAATGTTGCAGGACCTTTTTTGTTATTATTTTAAACTGGCTTCGCCAGAAGGGAAATGAACATACTCAACAGTTCCTGTTCACTGAACCCCCACTGGGAACAAGAGATTTGGAATAAAGCTTCAAAGGGGAAAAGTTCTTAAAGCTTCAGAAGGAAAAAAACTCACTTTTTTTTTTTTTTCTTTTTTTTTTTTCCTCTCCTCCAATTTGGAGCAGGGCAAAGGCAGACCCTCAAAGGCTGATGCTGGTAAGTGAAGGAAGCCCCCAGCACAGCCCTAGCCCACCCGAGCCCTCTATTGTCTACACTTAATTTAACAGCTACATATTAGTTCTATATCACTCCTTTTTTTTTTTTCCTTTTTTTTTTATTTTTTCCCCCCTCATTTCTCACATATAACAGGGCAAATTCTTTATGTGCTCACTCAAAGGTGCAGAACAATAGGGAACTGTTAATCACAGGGGACGATTAAATAGGAACCTACCAAAGTGAGGGCTTGTCGGAGAAAAAAAAGCCTTTTTCTAAAATTCCCCTTTCCTCCCTTAGTCAAGATAGTCACAGCAGCCTGAAGAAAACAAAGCAAAGGCCCATTCCATGGGTTACCTATTACTGGCAGCTCTTGGAATACCCCGCATATTTTCAGTTCAGTCCCACGCCTCTAAATTCTCTGAGCTATAACTACAAAGAGAGGGACCAGAGACTCTTAAAGGCCTTGTTTGGGTATACATCCAAATAGCACAAAAATAGGGGAGCTGAAATGAAACAACTTTCAGATTTCCCATCTTTGCTACCAGGCTATAACTTAAGTAGTCTGATTTTCGTATTATGAACATAAGCCCAAACACATTAAGGCCATAGAAATCTCTCCTTTTGTTCTGAATCAGGTTATACATGCCATAAAAAGGTGATTTTCTTATATTCTAAAGGACTAGGAAAATTTTTGAGTCCTTAAGAGGCGTATTTGGCATAAAAATCAAACCATTGTAGAATTTCCTCGAGAATAATTAATATTCAAACAACTATTTTTATTGGCAGAGGTAAAATGAAATAGCTTTATCTACAGAATAATATTCACTTTTCTCTTCATTATGAAAATAAATGAGAACTCGATGATATTTGTAGCTGGGTTTATTACTTCTGAATAGTCATCTCACAGTTTTAATCTATTCAAATATTAAAATATCGTGTAAGTTGTTCCTCTTCTGCTAACAAATGCAAAATAATTTCCAACCAAAGATATGTAATGTGGGAACTGGGCCTCTACACAAGTAAATCAAAATGCTTTTTACATTCATGTACATAGCTATGCAAAAAATTGTAGGAAAGACTCCAGCATAATAAGCAGATATTTTCCCCACAGCTGAGGGAAGAAGTCTATGCACTTTCATAATTAGACTAGCCAAAATCAGGAAGAAAATAACTGACTGTAAAGTCTTAAATAAAGTAAAAAAAATCCTAAGAATAAGGAACATTGCTCTTCACTAAAAATAAGACTAAAGGACATTTAATATACCATAAAGAAACAAATACACGCTGTTTCACTTGGTATTCAAATAATCTGTAGAACCCAAACAAAAGTACCATAGGGGACAAAAAGGCTTACTCAGTTTATACAAACACATACACAAAACCATAAAAATACATGGATATTTCTTTTAGTAACAGAAGGGACATGTATTTCAGTTCCTCAGCACATAAACCAGACTGTGGATACAGTAGCAATAGGAGCAAAATATTTCAGAGGGACAGATTATTTTTGTAAGCAGTGTTGACACAGCAGTTCAGTTAGCTTGCTCTTAAACTTCCAAAGTTCCTCAAAGTGTCTGTATCTGTATGCACATGTCCTCAGTTTTCTTTAATCTCCAGCTCTGATCTTTCAGGAATATTGGGCCAGCATTCCACACCAGGGCCCTGGTGCTTCCCAGCATGCCACATGGACATGGAAAACAACCACTGGTCAAGTCTTGAGCATGATCACCTTCTGCTTATGCTTTCTTCATGCAAAAATCTTAAAGGTGATTAGGTGGTAACAACCCATTTTTCACTTGTGAGCTGGTAAGCTCAGCCAAATTGGTTTCCAACATATCTTCCTCATAGGAGAAGTAATGAATGAATGGCAGACAGTTCAGTTTGCACAACTCATTTTTGAAAATACTCCATAAAATACCTAAGTATTGACCTTGAGATCGTCAGAAAGGTATGTCAACAATTCAGTCTGGTATTTAAAGGAGAAGGAAAGAGAATTATAAACATTAGAGTATCACCTGCCGCCTGGGTAAGCTATACACCTGGATGGAAATTTTGGGTGCTTGATCAGAAAGCTTAATGTTAATAAATTGAAATATTGCATTTGCTGTTTTCCAAAGGAGTTCACACTAAGCATTGTATGCTTCTCTTTGGCAAAAATACTGCAGCATAGCAATGCTTTAAAACTCAGCTTTGAAACTCAGCATTAACCACACCAGTCCACAAGCACAGTTTCAAATGAACTTCTCATGTGTAACAAGGAGCAGGTGAGAGCTACTGCTCTCTCTTTCCCTCTCCTACCCATCACTTGGTTCCAGTACCTATCGTACACAGTCTCTGGGATTTCATCTGATCTCCTAGTGAATTGACATAACTTGTTCAAATTCCAAACCAGCAACAAAAGTTTGCTGCTGTTTTGGGCTGATTGGTGAGGTGAGTTGGCTAACCTCGGGATTGGACAAGATCAATCAGGCAGTGTGATTTCCAGAGCTCCTACAAGGGAGGAGCTGAAGTACAAGCAGGACTTGAATGAAAGAGAGGAAGCAAAGTGAAAGGAGGACTTGGAAACAGGCTCCATCCTCCTTTGGCTGTGTGGTAGGGCAGTTTGGCAGCTCAATGAAATTTATTCTAAGAGTGGGTTTACATGAAATGACTTAATCTTATCCAATGTCTTGCTGTCCTTAAAAGTGGGGAAGTTTCATTCCTATCCCACCGGCCACAGAATCCATATGCTTTCCTTGTGCCAGGTCTGACTGTCAACAGGCTTTGTGCTCACACCACTGAACTTTTTTAAATTGATGGAAACCTGACTTGACACAGAAAAGTGAATTAACAGCTTTTATTTGGCTAACTAGTTAAAATGGCTTATTGAGTTGTCAGACAATTGGCAGGCCTGGCATGTGAGGAGAGAAACAAGACCATGTGGCCAAGAGTGTGGGCAGAGAAATGTGGGAAGAAGACATCCCATCTGAGCAGCCCTGAGCAGCTGGATTGGCTCAGCCACATCACGCAACTTCACTCTGGCTGCAGCCCTGAGCAGCTCAATGGAAGCAGCAAAAGCTGCCTTAGGGAGAGGATAAATTGCCCATTCCTTGTTCTAGGTCACTGTGTATAGGCTGCTTCTAATATCTTGTCTCTCTCATTTTAAACCATCATCAATATTGATGTCTGCTTTAAGTGCAGCCAGGTATATGAATACAAGACACTAGACTAAATGGTTCAATAGAGTAAGAGGGAAAGGTCAGTGCTGGGACTATAACTAACTGATTAAAAGGCAGGAAACTGGGTGATTCATCTTCAGAGGGGTTCTGAATTTGTGCTGCTCAACTTATTCACTTGAGAAGATTTGCAAAAGGAACTCAGAAGACTGGTGGTTGATGATAACCTGGCAGGTGAAGGTCATGCTGATGAGTGGCAGAATAATATACTGAGAAGAAAATCTAAACAAACCTTTAAATTAACTGTCACATCTCAGAAACATAATTTATTTGGGGCACATCATTCAAAGGCTTAGGTCATTGTTCTGCACTGGTAAAACCAAAAGCAAACAGAGAAAAAAAAAGAGAGTTAACAATTAATGAGAAAGTAATACACAATGAAGTGGAAAAGCTCATTATACCACTATAAACATTCATTGTAAGTGTACATTTTGAATACTTCAGGTCCCCCATCTGAAAAAGCAGGAGGGGAGAGGGGCAGCAAATGGCAGTACGAGAGTTTAACATACAGAGTAGCTTAATAGATGAGGACGAAGTAAGTAGAGAGATACAACTTGTATCTGAAGAAAAGTGAATATCTGATTATTGTAAGAGAGGTCTATAATACTCTATATCATGGAAAAAAAAAAAATAGGAAACAGTTATTTCTCACAGTGGAAGTACAAAGGCCCACTGAAAGAAATAATCAGAACAGCAAAGTTAAAATAAACAAACACACACAAATAAGGTAAATTGCAGAAAGGCCTTCTGACTGCAAGTGTCAGAGAGAATAAAAATATGAACAAGTCAAAAAAGAAGTTAGGCAAAACCACGGACCATATGGCCAATAGAGGCCACAAAAATCACTGGGGTCTTTGGTCTTTTTCGCTTTGGTCCAGCTGTTTCCGACACCTCTTTTTCTTTTCCTTCCTTCCTTCCCCTACTAGCTCACTAGTTACTGGCATAGCCCTAAGTGCAGTAAACCTTATAGGTTACTTTTAACTTGCAAATTGGGTGCAGATGTAGCACCAGCTCAGCTGCTGTAACTTCTGTAGAGGACTTTCGTGTTAGGATTTTCCTGCTCTTTAATACAGCAGGAGACAAAACAGGCAGCTTGTCCCTCTGTAACAAGATTTTCATTCAATATTGCAGATACTGAACTGTTTTTTATATTCTACAAGCCCCAAGTATTCCTATTCATATATCTGAAGACAGGGAGCAACTCCCCAGCTGTGAAATTAAACTCTTTGCTGTGCATGACTGTCCCAGCCAGTACATTTTTAATCCAGTCCCAATTCTCTTTCTCTCCTTGTTCTCTTTAGGTACTGAGATGATGTCATGTGATCATTTTGTCCATTTCCAATGCTCTCCTCCCTTAAGTGTTCACACTTTTTCTGTAATGGTGTAAATGTTTGTCAGTTAGCTACTTGAGGACTCTGCAATAAAGAGGCCACAGCAAATTAAGTGAGCATCGAGGTATATGAAAGAACATACTTCTGTCTGTTGCATGGACTATTAAATATAATGGTCCAAACAAGCTTTCCACCTTGAAAATCTTCAAATCGTTGAGTACCTCATATTTGCCTTGCTTTTATACTCTTCTCCAAACATCAGCTAGTACCAGCTATCAAAAAGAGGATATGATGCCAGCAAGTCATTTAGTGTGTTCTAGTAGGGCAGCTCTTGTGTTAATGATTGGATGGAACATGACAGTTACTCCTCTCCTTATGTCTTTTCTCCAGTTCCCAAGCAGATCCTTTTTCTGTGCTCTGCAATTTCAGTTATAATGTGTTAAGAGACATGAACTAAATTCTTAGCTCCTACAGATTTGTACAGTAATCATGGAAACAGAAGACAGGGTTAAATGATCTATCTAATACTTTACTTTTTTTTTTTTTTAATCCTCTTATGAAACATATAATGTAATTCCTTTTCATAACAGTTTTTGCAGCACACTGCAATAGTATTTTGTGGTTATATTCTTTGGTGTAATTGCCTGACTTAGTAACAGCCCTGACTATTGCAGCATCTAAGTCAAAGAGTGCAGTTTACATGAACTGCTGTGCCCTGAGCTGTCATACCTGGGTCATCAATAATTTGTGTAGAGGATTTATCACAAAACCTAAAAAAGATCTAAACATATCTCCAGAAGCCCTATCTCAAAATACATCCATTGCAAAAGGCTCATTGGAAACACACCAGGTACACCAAAGAAACTTCCTATTACTGGAAGGGTTTAGATGTTGAAGAGTAGAGACACGAAGAAAATAGTTTTCCTTATTTAAATATCTGACAAAGTTACTTTCTTGATGCAAATGTAGGGTTCTAAATATCTTTAATAATTTTTTTTCTATATAGCAGTTTTTTCTTTCAGAAGACATATGCTAAATTTGCGTGATGTGCTATAACCTACTCCCATGTTGTGAAAAAAGCTGCTTCTGCTGCCTACCTACAAGGATGAACCATAACATTCCTTGCAGGACTAGATGAGAAAAGATGAGCATAGGATTTGTAGATATGCACTGGACAGCATTTTTTTCAATTATTTGAAGGCTTTTAAATACATAGGAAACAAAGGAATACAGGGAGAATATACAGAAATATTCTCAAAACAATCCCCTTTACTTTGAATCTCCATTAATGATGATATGCTTTCCTCTCCACTATGTGGTTAAAAAAGGGAATATTAATCATATGTCTTTTTTTCCCTAATGGTAACATCCCATTTATTTAATATTTCATGGTTTTCTGAGGTTTATGTTTAGTTAGGACTCTCCCAAGGTTTTAGTTCACACAGTAAGGGAATAAATGGTTTCAAACCACACAATGGAGAATAATATTGTTCCTCCTCTTCCTACTCCATTTTTAATCACGTGAGCTTTAAGAAAGACAATGGACATGTATCCACCTGACAGTCTCTGAGGTAAGAAGTCTTAATGCCCTATGAATAGAGTCTATCTCTTTTTTTGAATGTTGTATTTAAAATTACTTCTTAATGGAGTGATACATTCTCGCTGGAATTAAGGATAAACTGTTGACACGCTCATGACCAAGTCTAATTCAGATAGACACATATGCAGAGGTAGTATTTTATTTTTCTTGTGGCTTTATTTCAGAAGCCTTTTACTTGACTGAGCTGGATCAATTGGTTCATTATTTAACTTTGGGCCATTATTTTATATTTCAAAAGAGAAACTAATTTGTAGATAATTTAAGTAGATTTTACACTAGTTAGAAGAACTGACTTTTGCAACTGAAAATTATTTTCAGAAAGAAACAAGGCTATCTGTATGCTCCTGTCTGCTGAATGAGAACATCTTTTAGAGACAAACATCTGAAACAAATGCCCCCTGGAGGTGTGCACTACTCCAGTCATTATAGAGGGAGTTCTCATGTTCATCTTTAATGCCAGTCCCTGAGATCCTGTCAGTACCTGCACCCATTAAGCCTATCACTTTTCAACTTTACACCAAAATCCTTGATATTGTTTTCCTGATGTAAGCTTCCAGCATGCCTGTTCTTGTCTTCCTGCACAGAGAGAGATCTTCTCCAGATGTCGTCTCACATGTGGGCCAGACATCCATTAAGATACAAGCTCTTTCCCCTTCCTAGATTCCAGCCATGCATGTAAAAGACTCAAACCCTACCTAAACAGCAGAATAACTCCATCCCTGCAGTCTATTTTTGCAAAGGACAGAAACAAATGTTTACATTCCCCTACTCCCATCTCGTCTCATCTAGGGGAACATGGAAAGTATCACAGATAATTGCACAGTGGCAGAAAGCTGCTGTTTCATAATCTTACAATGGCACACTGCCAGTTCATGAATTATTTTTAAAGGAAATTAGGGCATCATGAAGAATAAGAAATCTTCTAATACACAACATATGAAAATTCTAGGCTGAAGCAGCTTCTAAATCTTTCTTTCACTCCATTTCTTCTAAAAAACCCTAATCAGCAGGGTAGGAATCTGCATATGATGTAATACCTGGAGACAATTAAATTCACATTTCTGTGTGCTTTTTTGAAGCTTTTGCATTGAAGCCAGTGGGAGTTTTGCCTGATCAAGGCCTTCTTACACAAATGAACAACTGCAAATGTGTTAGGAAAGACTGATCTCTGGGACAGTGAATCACAAGTGCTTTGTCTCCTTTAGAAGAAAAAAACCCCAAACCTCTTGAGACTGTTCAGTAATTCATATCCAAAAGAATTTCTTACTTTCATCTTAACTGGAAAGCAGATTTATTGCACAGAACATTAATTTAAGAATAAACCTGGTGTTAACTTCAGAATAAAGCAATTCAAATAGGACCAATTTAAGACACAGAAATGAAAAAAAAAAAAAAAAAAGAGAGATAAAATGAAATTGTATTGAGCTTACTCTCCAGATGGGGCAGAATATTTCATATTGTATTTTCTAGGATCTTTGTCTGTTTCAAATAAAATAACACAATCAAAACTGTCTGCGTCTTTAAGAAATCTAAGACACATTTGCTTTTTCACAGATTTAACAGTAGTTCCAACAAGGAACATAGGTCTCTAATGAAAGTTTTAGGAGAATTTTACATGCCTGAATGTTTCTGACGGAGATGCCAGAGAAGGCATTCCAGATCAGCTAATAGCAGGAAGATTTTCAAAGGCTGGAAAGCCATGTGGGATGCATGCTTGCATCTGACAGACCAAAAAGAAGCAGGATGAGACAGTTTATAAGACACACACCTTCTCCTGAAGATGTTGTCATGTATTGAGCTGGGGTATAATTCCTCACAATGGAGAAGACTTGCCTCCTTGTAAGTGATTGCACCTATGAAACTCTTTTGTGCCTCTTGATCAAGTATATATTTTTTCCCAGTTAATTTGTTAATTATTATTTCAGCAAGAAAATTGCCCAAGGCTCAGGCACCTAAACTCTTGAGGATAAAAGGAATGTACTCTATTGTTTTCACCCCATCCCGCTGGCTGCTAGTATCCTAATTCCTGAAGCAGCATAAAGAAAATATAGTTATCTAATAAAAAGGTAGAGAGGCTTTTGACTTAGCATTGCCTCAGTCCAAGTCCACAAAGTTGTTTAGATAAGTAACTCCCACGGATTTTTATATGTATGGATACTTTTGCTATTTAAGTCTAGCTCCCTTGTTCTAGAAGATGGTTGGTCCCCAGCTGTGAGTACGACTGACTGTACAGGCCTGTGTGATGGCTTTAAGGTCTTACTCAGAAAAGATGTAGGTGGTTGGGTGCATAAATCTATGTCTGGGGCTGGTATACAATCATCTACGTAAGCAGGAAGTGTATGATCTGGCAAGAAACTGCTGCCATTGAATTATACATACAAAAGCACAGGTTCAGCACTGCAATTATGAGTGACAACTAACAGCAGTGTGTGGTGGCAGGGGGAGCTGGAATGGTTACACATGACAGAAGTGTCCTATTCTCTCCTATTCTCCTCTCCTCCATAGTGAAAATCACTGTTAGAAATCCATATTGAATCTGACCCTGGTACAAGGGCTCCGGGCTACGTTATGATGGTGCAGGTGTCTGCAGAGTGTAAGCATTTCAAAACACAACTGCGAGCCCTATTCCATGAAAAGAAATGTCCAGGATCACCCAGAACAGACTGTCTGATGAAGTCAGCATTCTATCTGAACTACCTGTTATAAACTAATGTGTAAATAATAGGCAACTCCTTATCGCTAATATTTATGTTTCTGAGAAACTTTGGAGAGGGTTAAAGTTGGTAAATGTTGTCCTGTGTTTTCTACCAGTCAATAACTGTTGAATATCTGAGAACCCATAAAGAGGGTTAGTCAAATGCATCTGCCACTTTAACTGAGGCATTGGCCAGTGATGCACATCCTTCTTCTGTGACTTTAGACTGTAAGGAGTAGCAGCTACCTGTACTTGCTGTACCTGTGTAAGCCTGCCATAGACAGTATGCCACACCTGCTAAGTTTCTGAACTACTTCTCCTCTTCTAACACCCCTTAGTTCTGTAGGGATGCTAGTTAACACTTTTTCTGCATTAAGACCTCAGCTGACCATTCTCACAACAGAGAGGCATTGCCTGTGCAAACAACCTTTTTCCTTTTGGTGATATTAATTGAAATATGGGCAGAGAAGTTCATTTCCAATGCTTTACCTTTCTTGCAAAGATATGACCCTATGGAGTGATACCATTGCAGGTACGTCTATGCAAAGCTATCCTTTCCTTTGTTAGCCCTAACAATGAATATCAAGTTCTCCTGCCAGTAACCAGTGAATACAGGAGAGACTGGATGATGAGCAAAGGAGGAAGAAACTGAAGTTTATTTCTTTGCCCTAAATATTTATTTGTGATTTTCAGAAGTTTCAATTTTATCTAAATCAATAATGTGAAATGTTATAGGGCACCAAAGCTAAATGTAATGGTCTTCAAACTTACTTTTAATCGTTGACTGCTGACACATTTTCAGTGATAGCCCAAGTGTTACCCAGGTGTCTCACTAAAATGAAGAGTTGCAATTCAGACCTCACTGTTTAAATCAACTGTTCATGTTCCTTGGTGTGGGTACATGAAATTTACAGATACAGACAAGCTGAAGTTCTAGCATTTGAGTCATGGTACTCATCTTCTTAAAATTAGGCATGTATGGAGGTGTTTGCAGGACTGGAGCTACATCATCAAGTGATTAGAAAACAGTCCCCTCTGGGTCTCAATTAAACATGGCTCCAGTAGCACAAATCAATGCACCAGAGGGGTGGTTTGAAGCTGAGATCATGTCTACAGCACAAGGCATGGCTGACATCACCATGTTAATCTGGGGTGTGAGCACTCCGCTCACTGAATCCCCTAGTTTACCTGCAGTTATAACAGCACAACTGTTCTTTTGCCAGTCGAACATACTTCTGTTGGGAGGAAGATGGGGGGGAGAGAGAGAGGAGTGAGCACACCAAGGCTTGATGCTGTTACGATCTGGATGAAGATCACAGATGTAGAAGTACTATCATGACACCTGTCCAGGAGAATGGACTGCTCTGGATGGTTTTGATAAGGGATAGTCTGATAAGGGATAGAGGTAAAGATTGCAGCTCTTCAGCTTTCCCTATGATAAGGCTTACCAGTAAAAACAAGGTTGGTATTGGCTGCCACAGATTACAAACATCTTCTTTTGCCAGAGCAGCGTATATTTATAAACTGTATTCTAGTTTAGACATGGCTATAGTTAATTAATGTTTGTAAAGCGCTGAAATTGAAAGATGTTATGCAAATATAAAAAAAATTCTTCAGATGCAAAGCCTTATTTTATTTTTCAGAAAGGCTGCTTGCTTTCTTTGTCAGTTATGTTTTTGCTTATGTTGTAAATGATTGGTTGCCCATGTTTGCTGTTGTAACATGTATTCTTATTACCACTTTGCCTGTCTTTATTGGGATGTCTGCTTTTCAGTCTCCAAGGAATTTCTTAAATGCTATGCATGCAAATTTCAGTTCACAGATGTGCAAATTACAGACATGCTTTCCATCCCTCATAGGTAAAAAGGCTGGAAGTTGCAGAAAGGGTGTATACGTGGAATGTGCATGCTGGCACGGTACTGAAACCACAGCTTTTTGAATTCATATTTTGCTTCTGAGGATTACTCCTAAATCAACACCAATCAGATTTAACAATGCTTTTTAAATGGCCTACTCATAAATGGTCAAATCAAGCACTTTATATATGAAGAAAAAAATTCAAGCAAGTGCTTCTGCCCCACTTAATGAAATTTTCTGAAGAAGATAAAGAATAGTAACTGCAAATTTAATTATGGAAACATGTCTATGAAATGAAGTAGTAATTCTTAGTCTTTTCTTATATTGCAGTAGAACAGCTGTGAAAGACTGTCTATGCCTCTTGAGGCTTCAAAAAAGAAATAGAAATAATACTGGTTGTTAGAAAACCTCTTAAGGACTCCTAGTGAAGAACGTGTGTCTGGCCGAGAGGAAGATCTCAGCATAACCTCACTGATTTACAGTTATAATAATACGTTTCTTCTCTACTGTTGATAGAGGAAATATTCCTCAGTATTTTTAACTCAAAATCTTTCCATGGCTGTGTGATTCTAAATAACCAGCTAAAGCAAAATTGTCTCTTGTGTACAAGGAAACAGCATGATTATTTATGAAATTTTTGAAGGTGGCAGGAAAGACAAAATAGAATGATTTCAAGAGTTTCACAGTGGGGAGTTCAGTTCCAACGTATGTGATATACAACAGTGTGTACTGCATGTCTTCAGTTAACATGGTCCAGGGAAACCTGAAGAATAATTGGAAACAAAACCTGAGTATCATGGGAAAAAGAGAGTAACCCCTCTGAATTCAGATCAATTTCATTTTACTCTTTCGGGAATTGTGAATAATCATTCTTATCTGATCAGTCCAACAGTAACACCAAGAAAACAATAATTTTGCATCTTGTAACTATTTCATCTGTTTAACACAGAATTTCAAAGCATGATCACTCTGATGAACAGTGGATTACATGAATATGCAATCTTCAACAAAGTTATATCAGGTTTTTCACCCATGTCCATTGTATATATTATATCCTGAAACTTAAATTAAAATATTCATAGCTCACTGGAGAGAAGTGAAAAATTGATTAACTTAGGTATTTGGGGAAAATGTGTAATCAGAGAAATGAGAAAGATGCAGTCTGGACTGGGAATGCATTGCTGAGAGGTGAAAGTAAGGAGGAGGTGCCCAAAGCATAACTCCCATGACACACTGTGGTGGCACTTCTAACTGCACTGTTTGCTTTCTCAGATATGAGAATTCTATTAAAAGAAAAAAAAAAAAAAAAAAAGAAATGAAAATTAGGAGTAGGAGAGAAGATTGTTTTCGTATAGCCTTTTTTATGCAGAATGACTTTTTCTTAAGAATTTCCAAACAATTACATATATATATGTATATATATATATACACATATGACCAAAAGGTTCGCATTTTTAGTGGTTTTAACTGTAGGTGTGTAGATGCATACATGCTGTATTTGCTTTATAGTAATGGAAATACAGAATCTGTTTTTTTTCATGAGATGGGTTAGAGAATCTCAAAGTCCAGAAAGCGTAATGGCTGTACTTTAATGGAAAAAAAAAATAAAAAATCCCAAAGCAGAAATGATACTTCAGATCATTCTGTTGAGAAGATACTTTAAAACCTTCTGTGATTTGAGAACCACGATCCTCTGGCGTACTGAGATGTTGTTGCTGTTTGAAACATCAAAGCATCAAGGAAAAAAAAAGCTCTGCTGTGATTGTAGACCTCATATGTAGAGGCCACACAGAATACCGCTTTCACTGTTTCAGAGTCTGGAACTTTAAAACATAAACAGCTCATTAGATGCCCAAGAAGTTTCTGTTGATTTGCAGCTCCTTGCAAAATGTGGCATAGATTTGCTGCATGTTAAGAAATATTTCAAATTCAGATAGTGATGTGATTGCTTATGTGTTTGGGTTTTTTGCACAGCAGTGAGTTCTTGAATATTACTCAGTCGACTCCTCAAGGTTTCGTTAAAGTACACAACCACACAAATCTGGAAAATAAGTCACGGAATGGCAAAAGGAGATTGGGTTTGAAGTTGAGAGGATGTTTAACGTTTTACTAACTTAGAAATGGTGCAGTGTGTTAAGCATCATCTCCCTTTTACTTCTGACTTTTTTCCTGATATCTTCTGCAGAAAAGGTGATCACTGTGATTTTCAGCAATTGAATAAGCCATAAATTTTTGAGCATCACTGTCCTGACAAAACAGAATAAAACCCCTAGACATATTTTAAGCTCGGAGACAGAGACGCTGACAACTCACAATGCCTGGGAAATTCAGCTGCAGTGTCTGACTGTGCTTTAGTGCTTTGAATACCCTTCCCTGTCTGTCTTGCTGCTTTGAGTGATCTTGAGCTGACACAATAGAAATTCATTGGAGTCACCAGCTTTCTGTCTATCAAATTAACCTAAACTTCTGATAATCGAACTATTTTAGGGGCAAAGCAGCTTATCACCACAACTAAATTCAAATTTGAGATGTTGAGTGAGCATCTTAGGCCACTTCACTGTATGAAATTTTGTCTTTCTGACCATGTCCAGAATGATTCCTCTCCTGGTTTCCATATTTCCATAACTACAGCCAGGTTTGGCTAAAATACATAAAGAAAAAATCTCAAAAAACTCACTCAGACAGTAATATTTTTAATGACAAGATTGAACGGCTTGAATTGCCTTCCATTCATTCTCACTGTGTTTATTTCTGTTCCCAATGCATAAGACTGCTGACTGGAACATCGACTGTTCCTTATTATAGTCTCCAGTACCTTCCACTGCAGATCATTAGCAGAATGGTTTTCTCCTTCTGTTTGGTGATTACAGCTTTTGTGTTTGGTGTTATCCATATGTTGTGATGGTAGTTTTGTGTTCAAAGTAAACAGAGGTTCATGTATCTGTTCTTTCATGAATCTGCCATTTTCCTGATTGTTTCATTATTTTCAGATGCCTCACAGTTGGGAATGGAGCTGATTTATAGGTCTGGACAGGCTGTTTAAATCACATGTTGAGGGCAAGTAAAGATAAACTGAGTTTCACAAGCTGACTGACACTAATGAATAGCTATAAATGTTTTTTTTTTTTTTAGCTAAAGAATATTTAAAAAGAATGAAGGAGAGAAAGACAGACATCTGCAAAGAGGGTTGTGGGTTTTTTTCTTATAAAAACTTCTCGCGAGCCCATTTCTTGTCAGAAGAAACACGATATTAAGAGGACTCAAGGAAGTCAAGGCGATTTAGGGAATTAATTGTTGGAAAGGCTGAAATTCTTATTACGTATTTCTTAATGGAGCAGTAGAAGCTACAGATGCAGGAAAGAAATAGATAAAGTAAGTAATGGAGGTCCTGAAAAACAGCTCAGTTCTACTGAGAAAATAATGTAATTGTCCAAGCTCAATTGTGCCTGATCTGGGGAGCTTGAAGACAGTATGTCAAGAACATTCAACATGATAAGAAAGCAAAGAAGATTTTTAACACTGAAATTTCTGTTTCTTGCCTTTTTTCCAGGGAAGGGGGGAAAAAAAAATAAAAAAAAAATAAAAAAAAGACTAGGTAAAAAAAGAGTGATGGCAAAAAAAAGATCATGGCCCACATATACCATAAATTTATCCTCTTGACATCACTAATAATTAGTATCTCAGCATTAAAAAAAAAAAAAAAAGGGGCAGCACAACAATTAGATGATCATAGAGCTTAATTACTGGGAAAATGGCAAAACCCTGCTACTGAGGAAAAAACAAAGCTTATTTCCTATAAATTCCAGTTACATAAGGTTATGGGCAATTACACTATTGAAGAAATCTGTGACAGAGAGTAGGCACTAGAAAATATCTATGAAATATGATTCTCATTCATAGAGCTTTCTGAACTGCAGAACACCCACAGAGAAAAATCAGCTGCAGATTGGTCTTTCTACATCATGGAAATAATAGAAAATAGGACTGGAGGGGAGTGTGAGTGGCTATCTAATCTAACCTCTGTGCTGAGGCATATGAGCAATAGCTGAAACTTTCTGGCAGAGTAGCAGAGCCCATACAATGTGATAAACATGTTTTGGGCTGTTTGCTTGTCTGTTTGTTTGCTCTTAAATTCTCTCTTAGGACAGAAAGATGTGTTCCCAACTGTATGCAAAAATCCGTATTCTTAAAACAGCTAATGCCACCACAATGCGCTCAACTTTATTTCTGCATGTATTTATTGACCACGGACCAAAACAACACTCAAATTTTAACCTTGGTGTGCTGCAAAAGTTGATTCAGGGAAGAAGGAATTCAGTTAATTAAACTTTTCTCACCAGGTATTCCCTGTGGCAGGACTTTGAAAATTCTGCAACATCTATTGAGTCGCATAGATAAGCACAGAGGGCACAGGAGGAAAACAGCACCTGTCACTGCACTTTGTATTTTAAAGGAAACTTTCTGCAGTGAAAAGAACATCCGTGCTAGCAGAATCTACCTTTCACAGAGTGCGTTCCTGCTATTTGCGGTATGTGTATCTGTCCTTAAACGTATTCACAGAGATCAAAATGTTCTGCATTGTAGTATCTGCATTCAACAGATGGAGCATTTATCTGCATCTGAGAAAAAAATAAATCACAGTAAGAGCAAGAACGCGATGAAGGATGATGCGAGTCTTCAGCTTTACATTTATACACTCTTACGTTAAAGATTACCCTGCCCTACCCTCCACTTCGGATAATTTCCGTGATTTTT
>VXBW01006077.1:2512-32213 GCA_013400375.1 Thinocorus orbignyianus | reverse complement strand
GGAGGGAGGGAGCTTCATCAGCAGGGGATGGCGGCACCGCCGTGACATCACCCCGCGGCTTATATAGTTGGGGAAGGGTCCGGGTCCCCCATCTGGTGCCTGCAGCCGCTCGGTAGCAAGCTTGCTAAGAGCGCGGAGCAGCGCGGAGCAACGCGGAGCGGCGGGGGTCTCTCTGTCTTGTCTCTCTCTCTNCATGGCCAGCCTTATACCCCTGCCCCTGCCCGATGTCACACACACCCTGCCCATCCCCGGTTTAACACCCTGACCAGTTTAACGCCCTGCCCGTGACCGCTGTGCGGTTCTCTCCTTGTTTTTTCCTCCTCGAAGCAGAGAAAGGTAAAAGAGATGACAGATAAAAGAGCATCAGACGGCGACCGCCCGAGGATGGCGGCGTTANGACTCTCTCTGTCTTGTCTCTCTCTCTCTCTCTGTAGGATTTATGGACTTTACTTTCTAAGAGGGCTAGGCGGCGAAAAAGATGAGAGCTCAACTGGTGTGCGTGGTGCTGCTGGCCTTGGCCTCCTGCAGCCTCTGCTCAGGTAAGCTCCGCACTGCCCCGGGGGCGCCCCGCACCGCGGGTTGCGCCATCGCCACCGTCCACCGACGTGTCACCGACCGGGCTGGCACTTGAGCCGCTCCCGGAGTCTTCAGAGGGACCGATGGATGGAAAGGAGGTGAAGTCGCTTCGGGCTACCGCAGTTCTACCCAATAGGCGCCGAGGATGCTGGCAGCGGGCTCCGGCCAGCATCATTTATTATATCACTCCTGTAACTTTCTCCCTTCATATAAACCACCTCTCTTCACAGCATCCATACCGTGGCAGGGAGATTAGACTAGTCATTGGAAATACAGACTGTCTCTTGATTATACTACCTCATTTGTGGTTTATTGAATGCCATGTATTGCCAGGCTATCATAGAAATGATAATTTCTACAACTCTTCTGAACAGCTGCCAAAATCCAAGTCAAAATGAATACGTATGCACTTTAGTTGCCTTTTAATGACAGAATTATCATTTTAGTATTCTGGGGGAAAAATCACCAGCAGCTGATCTGAAATTATGACAAAAAAATGCTGAATTGGATGCAGATCACACAATAGGAAGGTTAATGTAAGTGCATTTCTAGTCTCAAGCACAATTGCTTTAGAAACCTAAAAAAAGGGGACCGTATATTAGAATGCATTCTCTGCTCCTTGGGAAAATGGCACAGCTAAGTGTGTGTCCTTTATGCCCTAAATTTGTGATCAAAATAGGTATGGCAGCAATTAAACAGATGTACACACACAGAGATTAAGCAGAATAGGCTTCAAAATCTAATCTCAACTAACTTGCAAATTACATTATCTCCACAAAATTTAAAGACCAAATTTACAAGTAGCTTCATTTTTCGGCTTCAGTATTCAGGAGGACTCAGAATTCCTTATTCTCACTTTAGATAAAAGTTTCCAATTTGTACTCCCCAGCAGAAGACAAATGTAACACACATAATACCTGCATTTTGTCACAGTTTAAACATAATCTTTCTGTATTATAGAGAACTGCTGATTGTAGTGACAGGGTTTAATATTTGTTACTTTATCCCCATAGATATGAAGCTTCTTAAACAAATACTTGACTAGTGTTTTCAATGAGGTGGTTTCAAATTCAGCTATTTGTGGAGTCTGAATGAAAGCCCACTAAATTAAATTAAAATAGCCTTACAAAAAAAAACAAGAAACAAGATTGTATGTATAACTGACATGATGGTCCATTTGCTTGAAAACTTGAGATTATGTTTAAATGAGAAATGCTGTGAAAAACTTGTACGGAGGGGCCAAAGCAGTTTTAAATAATATGGACATTTATGTCATAAAGAAAATTATCATTGATTTTAATTTTCTTTTGAAAATATTTGCCCTTAGAGGAAAATGTGTACCTGTAGAATGTAACTATTCCTGTAGAATGTGAATATATGGATAGAACCTATATTCTTGTCAATAAGAAGTGAATCAGAGGGACATAAAACTGTGAATTTCCCTCTGATTTGAACAGTAATGTGTAACCAGGCTTTTTACACATTGCTCTCTGAGAACCTGTGCTTTTTATGCTTTTACTCCTCATCTGTCTCTTTGACTTCTGGATTACCTGGATGTGCTCCCTTCTCCTCCTCCAAGCCTTGCTTTAGTCTTCAGTTGAGGAATCTTGATCAGCCTCCTAAATAATTACCTTCAGACTTCTTTTCTCTAAGTATTTCTTGATACCTACTTATCTTCCAGCCTCCATGGTGTGGAAGCTATCTTCCATCCTCTATGCAATATAAAAACCAGATGCTAATCAGACACAAGTCCTTTCATTGTCCTCAGCTGGTAGAACCCAGGACACCACAAATCATGATGTTGTCACATGCATGCCGCTCACCCGTTCACAGGAGCTGCTGCTATCATTAGTAGAAATTCAGCTGAGGTGATCTTGTGGTGCCAGCAGAACTTTGGCTAATGGTAAAGCAGTTCAGAGATTAGGTAACACTGACAACCAGTACCACTGGAAGGGCTGAAAGCGACTTGCTCTAATACTGATCTAAAAACCGGTCTCATTTAGTATTTTCAATAACAACTTTGATTCAAAAAGTAAGAATGCATGAGTATAGGGTGTTGGCAATGCAAAAGTGAAAAGGGGCACCACTACAGTGGAAGATCAGCGTAACACACAGAAGAAGCTTCTGATGACCTGAATAATAGAAATGGGAAGCAGTGCAGCAGTACAAAATGCAACAGCTTAGTAAATAATGCAAGTTCCTATTAAAAGCTCCTTTTAACAGAAGCATAGCTGTTGGAAATGTCTGAGGGGATAAAAGACTTGGCCATATTATCTCATCTTGGGTTTTTTTATGGGATACTAAAGTTTTTCAGCCATGAAAGAAAAACAAAATAAAAAAATGTGTGAGAGCTACCTCCTGTAGCTAATGGTAAGCATTAAGGTAGTTAAGTACTGAGGCTTCTGGACTATGGTGCACTGTCTTGAGATCACATCAGGCACAGAGGAGGGCCACTCTCACGAGCTGGGGAATACAAGGCTATTACAAGACAGGAGAACAGATGGGAGTCTAATAGCTCTGGACATAGCCTTTCAGTGAAGTATTTATGGGATTTCCAGGGGAGTGGTTTATGTCCAAAAGACACAATGATCTTGCATTTGTTCGCTAATCACTGCATAAACACTCTTTAAAGGCCTAAGATGGGAAGGGCTGTAATTGTTCTCAAAGAATACATCAATTAGGTAAATATTATAAATAGAAAGCTATAATTTATAGTGAAGAAAGTTATATGCAAACCATTAATAAATTTGTAATTAGAAATAAATTAGGCTTGAAATTAGAAGAAGGTGAATAACCAATGATAGATTTGTCAAAGACATACAGTGGCTGTGGTGGTGAGATGTTATTAAGAGGGAGCATGATAGACTTTTAAGAGCATCATAATGGTTGACTTCCTCTGCTAGCAGAAATCTAAGACGGATTAGAACGTATTTGTTTAAAATGTCCCTTACAGACTCATGTTCTGTGAAAGCTGATGACACTACATGGTAATGATCCCTGAAATAAAGGCATAGGCAGAATCTATCCACAGACTCTGTGATAGCGTGTTACATGACAACAGCATTGATCACTTTAATGAAAGTTAAATATAACCTATATGAATATGGAACAGATTTTTTGTTTAATTTGGTTTTAAATATAAGTAAGCATATTGTATGGCTTAGGACTGCTGGTATTCCAAGAAAGTTAAAAGCCATGTGGAACTGTTTCACTTGAAAACTTAACTGTTTTCTGCAAATATTTCAACTTTGAGCTGCTACATTTGCAAGGTATCAGGTATTCCTTATGATTCTGTACAGCACAAAGCAGAAAAGTTTGTGGTTGTTTTCTCTTTCTGCAGCATTTTTTCCCCTGTTACCAAATGCTAGATCTTGCAAGTCTGCTGAGCTATCAAAAGTCAACTAAATTGGTAAAGAAAATCCTAAGACTTTCAGTCAGAATACTTTCTTTTGGTCTATTTATTGTTGAAAGCTTGTATTACAAAATGGTCAAGCTCAATTCCTTCATATGAGTAAAAATGTTGGTAATTTAACTAAGAATAGACAAGACTAAGACTAGTCATAACTGCCATTCACATATTTAACTGCTACTTAAATAAATATTAGGTAAATATCCAAAATCTTCTTCCAAATAAGGAGAGGTGGCAAATAGGGATTATGAAAATCATATTGAGTTTGAATGAAGAATATTGCAGCAGTTTTCTATACTGAAATGGTTGCACATTAGTGGGCCTGTCTACCAGTGAACTGAGATTAATGAATTGCTTCATACACTTCAGTAAGCTTGATCATGCTTTAAAAAGGTGGTATCCGTTTTAACATAATGTTACTGTTACCTGAAGACTCCTCAAAGTCCCTCTAGATCACTTTGCTGTGTTTTTATCTAAGTTGTATGTTTGGTTGGGTTTTTTTTCAAAATTCAGTGATTTCAAAAATCAAAATCACAGAATCAAAAATTCTGTATGCTGAATTGAAATGTCTGTGATTAAACAATAAACATATGTTTCTGGTTTATTCTCAGATTCAGAAGAGGAAATGAAAGCATTAGAAGCAGATTTATTGACCAATATGTACACATCAAAGGTAATTATTTTTCCTCTTTTAGCTGACGGGTAGGGAGCAAATGAATTCTCATTACAAACCCAGAAGTCTTTGCACAAAGTAATAACCTATGGACCCGACCAAAAAGTTCAGCGCTAGATGTTACTTTGGTGCAAGTTTTCTTTAGTTCAAAGGAAATTTAAAGGTGTTGATGTGACACACTAAAAGTGCTCCTCACTTGAAGCACTGGTACTTCCATTAAACTGTCAAAACCATGTTATGTGCAGAGATGTATATTTATATGAGGAAATGTGTTTCCACTAGGATTATACCTGATGAAAGCTAAATTAACCTTGAGTCAAATCCATAAGTGCTATTTTTATGCAGAACTTTTCCTATATGTGTATAAAATTAAGAAGGTCATAAAGCAAAAATTTTTAACACATATGCTGATTTTGGTTTAGGAATTTAATCATAGTGTTAGTTAGTGTTAGTACAGGAACATGAGGACATGACTGTGAAAATATTAATTTGATAAATGACATTTCCTTGACAAGTTGCCAGACTATGAGGGATGTACATGTTATTTAATGCAAATAGACAAAAATTCAGTTCACTTCTCATACTGACAAGGTGAAGCAGCAAGTGTTGCACATATGTATTGAGCAGGCTGATAGACAAACACTTTCTCAACACTGTTACTTTCCAAAAATGATCTAAGAAGTATGTATGTCTAGTATTTCTTCAGGAACATATTAAATAACATAATTCTGAAACAAGTGCCATGGACTTAAGGTTGAATGTTCCTTGTTCTTATGAAGTTCAAGTGGTACTTAAATTCAATGGAATATAACATCAGAAGTGAAAATTCCTCCCTCCCCCAAGAATTTAATAGACTGATAGCTGAAAGTTAAGGACAAAACCTGCCTGGAAGACTTCTGCATTTACTGTATTTGCTTATGTGTGAACTCTTTCACAGGATCCTTTGAATAGACTAGAATAAGAAATGAGGCCAGAAAATATGTTGTTTTGATCTGGTCTGGCAGTTCCTAGGTTCCCATGTTCTTTACTGGCATAGTAATTAATTAGATGCCAAATAAACCTGTTTGCCACTTGTTTCTCTGAGGTACAGAAAGTTTTAATAGGTGTTCTTTTCCTAAGACAAATTTAAATGTAGGAGGCTGACAAAAGAAGTTCTTCCTCTGTGTCAAAGCATGGTATGACCTGGGAGAAAACCCTGCAGCTACTGACTTTAGTGGAACTATGAACCTAACTTCTGCTTACATCTTTTTCTCCCTCTCAGCCCAGAGCACACTCTCATATAACTAAAAATGCACAAATATAGTTCACCAGTGATAATGTAATGATGTTTGACATAATGCTCTTATATGTTGCTTTACATCATGTAGCTTGCTATTCAGTTTCCTTATGGTATATACCATGACACTTGAAGTTGACGGAAGTGGTAAATGTATGGTAGAGACATTGTTTTAATTCTGCATTGTACTGCCTTAAATCACCATCTAAAATTCATTCGTCCAGTATACATTGTCTCTTGACATCAAAGTAGGACATGGCAGAACCACTGAAAAGTGTGCATATGTGCTTCTACAAGAGGTGTACCATTATTTTATTCATTATTGAAATGACAAATTCTTTTTATTTTTTTCTGTTGTCCTCTGCTAGCTTTTAACTCTCATTAGAGCAAAAGTATGGTTCTGGTGTGAGAGACAAATTTGAGGATGGCATGTGTAATAACTATCTTGTACTGTGCCTGAGATCTGGTTCCAGTTGAGGGCAATTATTTTTAAATTGCATTAACTGTCTTTAACACTGACTTGGTAAAAAGCAGCAAGGGAATTCCAGACAGTTTAAATAGCATTAAGATGGAGGGAAAAAAGAAAAAAAGAATTGTTTATGAAAGCTGAGATCTAAAAATGCAGCAGTGAAGTGGTTTATCACTTGTGGTTTTAGTATTTGACAGAAAAAAATCTTCCTAAATAGGCACTGGTGAAGTGGTTTAAGCACACGTCTTTTGCAACCTTCAGTAGCCTATCCTGTATTATGGAAAGAGTTGTCATATGCTTTTGACTTCACAGACTGCTGTCCAGTGTATATTGGCCCTTTTCAAACTGCCCTTTAAAGTCATATGTATGCTGAATTACTCTGCACCTATAAAGAAGCATGTCCATGCTTATTGCGACATCTTTTCAACATTTAATACAGTTTATGACCCTTCCCTGCTGTTACATCTCAAAGACACAGGGATCAAACAACTTCCTAAAATGCTTTCTCTGTTCTTCCTCTAAGATAAAATCCAATAAGTCATTTGGAAGATCTGGTAAGACAACACTACCTGAAGTGTCACAAATATGTGGACAGTTATCTGCTGTCTCTCTTCTGTATCAAATCGATGGCTCTATTCCCGGCTTCCTAAATGCTTGCCTGAAACCACCACTTGCATGAAGAATGTCCTGATTTCAAACAAGATTGAGATGACATTACTTGAAGGAAAAAAAAAAAAAAAAAAAAAGTTTTTCCTTGAAGTATATATCTTCAATGGAATGTACTCCCAGACTCACCTTAATTTTCTTAAACCTTGGACCCTCTGAGATTATCATAGTTCTAGGATGCTTATTGCTGTCTATATGCTCCCAGACACTTTAGCCTCTTTGTCAGAGGCAGACGAGGTTACGGCTGCCTAGGAGTTACTGCCTTCCTGAGCCAGTCAGCACATAAAAATTCATTACATTTAAAAGCATTAGTATACACCATGGAAGAACTTCCATTATAACAGAACTCAATACCTTATCTGCTTAAAGACAGAGTATTTCTATTATTTCTGTTATTACTTTCTGAACAAAATTCAACTACTACTCTGAAAAGGAACCATAGGTATCCTACATTACCTTGGGTTTTACCTGATTATGAAATTGTTGTTCATATGCTTTCACTAGATAAAGACAAGAATATAAAAAGCTGACAATTGAACTTTCTTTTTCTGAAAAAAAAACAAAAAAAAAAAGGCATTTGGGATGTATGCATTGTAACATAAGAAATATCTTAAACAAATTCTCAGGTGTATCATTCAACCAGAAATGGAAAGAAAAAGATACAATAGAATTTATAATTTGGGATTCTTTTTGATCTTTCATAGGACATGCCTGTTGTCAGAGAAGGAAATATTCTCAAGCTCATTCAGTTTCTTAGATGATTTGAAATTCTCTTTCAAGATACATGAGGTGTGGGAAACTATGTATCTGAGTCTTATTTCAGAAGCACGTTCAACAATGGAAATGTATACATCATCTTCACTTTACCTTTAATAACTTTTAATTTCTGATTCATACTACAATCTCTTTTGTTCCTTCACATCACTCCCAGATATTTTTCAAATCAATCTTTAAAAAAATTAGTTGTATTTTGGCAGATATGGTTTCCTTGATCTCTTGTGTAGGTGTCTTCCAAAACATTTCTTGAGCAACCATAGTTGCTATTGCTTAGACCTGTGTGGAATACATATCACACATTGGAAATATACCTGAACATGAACATTTAAGTTATGGCTATCTTAAACTATATTTTCACATATTCCTTTACGATAAACACCTCAGAGATTTCCCATAAACTATAAAACAAGTGCATCATATATTTTCAAGTAATTCAATACATTAATTAGGGCACCTGATGGGACAGCAGATGAGGTCAAAGTAAATATTGCATACCCATTTTCAAGCTTCTGAATAAGAGTTGAGATTTGTTCAGTTCTTAGCCTCAAATCAAAATTCTATTTCTGCACTGCCCCCGCCCTTGTGTCCCCAGGTCTTGAACCCTGTCAGGAATCTGAGAACACATAGTGGTTTTACTAAAGGGTAAACTATTCTCTTTCTGAAAGGCATGCACATATCAGATGTATATTGGAGTAATGATTACAGCCAAAAAGGTTTTATTTTTGTAACTAATGCTAATAGTTATGCCAGCTTTTCTTGTTTCTTCCTCACTCCCCTACATTTTCATTCTTTTCCCTCAAAAAAATAGTGAAGTGTGGAGTGTGATGAATATGCATAAATCTTGCAGACAGAGCCCCTTTTTTGAAGATGCTTTAAAGAAATAACAGATTACGTGACTACCTAATGTTCAGCTAAGGAAGCACGGCATCCACACTCTTAATTAATGTTGTCAGTATGTAAAAGGCAATGTCTGTGTTTATGTAATGCCTATATTTAACTTTGTACATCCAGGAAAAGAAGCGACTGCATTTCAATTCATAGGTAAAGTTAAATCCTAATGTGCACAGCATGGAAGCCCTTGCCAGTAATAGATAGGAATTTGCTATTTGGCTTTTGATTGGAGGTTGCTGTGTCACCAGTTCTAGTTTACGGAAACTAATTTCTGTACTCACCACTAAAAGGAGTGAAAGAAATAACTAATAGTGGCAGAACCAAGAAAGCGGTAAAGACATGAAAAGCAGTGCATGAGGTAGGAATTAAGTTTTTCACTTCTTTTTTTCTATTGAAAATCAAAACTAAAGAAAAATACTGTCACAACTGCTTGAAAAGAACAGTGCCAGTAGAAAAACAAAAATTATTTTTCTCAACATTTTTTAAAAGAGTTTAAAAGTTAAATAGCTCCTAAATCATGTGAGATAGTGGAGCAAGCAAAATTTAAGACAAACCATGGTGAAATTTCTCTATTTCTGCCTTTCTGTAACATCTCTGAACAAGTTCATTATGGACCAGCTAAATACAGTTGGTCTGAGGTTTTCAGACCAGTTACCAAATCAGGATTACACTGTTTGCACAGCTCTGTTTTATCTTTAATCCATCTTCAGCTAAACCCACAGATCTTCAGCTCCCATCTCCCAGCCTCATGACTCTCCAGCATCCAAAACTCCTGGGGCTTACAGATTCCATAACTTCAGACCCAGCCTCATCAGACAGCTTACCCTGAAGCAGGGACTCTGTTCCTTTTCTCAGGGAATTTTGAAATGACTGGTATTTGTTCTGAACTGTGGAGGAGCGTCTGCTTAACCACAGGCATCCATCTTGGATTCCAGTACTGGGAATTTATCCAGTGGGTTTGACTCATTGTCCTGATTTACACCTGTGAATTTATATTATATTAATTTCCAACTGTGTTTTTGTTTGCACCTGCGCAGAATGACTATGAAATGCTACCATTCTGGTTAGGTAGGAGTTTAGTTTTTCATTGTTTATATCTACCTGGGGGGTAAGGCTGTGGGGAAGGAGACCTAGTGTGTTTAATAAATCAGTCGTCCTAATTTCAGCACTCTCTAATTATTGTCTAAAAGTTGAGCAGATTAAAAGTACTTCAAACATATAAACTCGTTCCTTCCAAAATGTTTGAATGTCACATATTATTACTAAAAAAAAAACCCAAACCAAAAATTGCAGCACGTTAAATAGTGGGTATTTGTATTTTCAGATTAACAGAGCAAAACTTCCTTACTGGAAAATGACCCTGCTAAATGTCTGCAATCTTGTCAACAACATAAACAACCAAGCGGGGGAAACGGTAGAGGTAGATGAAGAGGATCTCGTTTCAGGAAGACAGTTTCCTGCTGGTCTGGATGGCTTCAGCTTGGAAGCAATGCTGACAGTATATCAACTCCAAAAAGTTTGCCACAGTAGAGCCTTTCAGCACTGGGAGGTAAAACAAACTGCTACAAACATGTTTCAGTTGTTATTAAATGTTCAGGCTCTATCGTAGTGATATTTTAAAATCCATACCCATGTAACTCCCATCACATTGTCTGAGCTTTCCTTTCCTTTTTTTCTATTCTCTACTACCTCTAATCTGCCTCCTATTGGAAGAGTTGTGAATTAATGTAGTTCCTGATGAACTGAGAGTCTGTTTTTTATAACGAGCTATGGATATATGAGAACTATGCTTCACTACATACTTTCTCCTTTTTTTGTAGCCATTCCAAGGCTACAGCGAACACATAAAAATGAGCTCTATGCTAGGACATAAAATTAATATTGTCTTAATAGATGTGAAGTTACTGCAGGTGTACTGAGGCATACTAGCAAACGTAGACAGAGTTTCTGAAAACCCTTTTAAGGCCCTAAGGCAAACCAGATTCAAAATGCATGGACACATGCCCACGTGTACGTGTAATTTTACCAGGTGCTCTGGGCTTCTTATCATTGCTAGGAAACCAACAGAAAGGGAACTTTTGTTTTTCACTTCCCCCACACCTGAAGAGGGCCCTGTAAGTTGACATTGTGATTGTATGAGGATTGATATTTTTAAATAGTGATTTTTTTATAGTCCATTTGTGATACTTAGTGCAGTGATCCCACAGAAGAACACTGAGCACAATCTGCTTGCGTTGGTATATATTACACTAAAAGCTGCTTTGCAGAGCGAGAAAAGATACTTCAGTGTCACTGCCCACTTTCCAGTAAACCCAGTTTCTTCAGCTATCCCAGGCTGATGGACAGTCTGACTGAATCTTGAATCTTTTGTTTGCTTAATCACAGCTCTGCATTTGCAGGCTTATTCTCAATCCTTCATACTAGCTGGGGTGGTCCATACAAAAGACTGCAAAAATGCTGACAACCAGCGTTTTCTGAAGACTCTCTTCATGAGTACATTTACTGCTGAAAGGAAGCTACCATAGAACTGACTGATTGAAATACTTCATATGACTTAATCACAGTTTCTTACTTTGCAGTTTCGTCATCTCATGTTGTGGTTGGGAATCATCACTCCTGACAGTACTGCATGTGAAATTGAAAAAAATATTCCTCTCTCATCTTAGGAACACGCTTATGCAGTGCAGAGATTTAGAAAAAGCAATAAAAGAAGAAAGGATAGAGCCAGATGGAGAAGGACTGGAGAAGGCTTGAAATAAACAATTTATGTAATGAAAGAAATTCTTGATATCTTATTCATTCAGGATTGACTCCAAAGTTTGTAGAGACACTGACAGTCTTTCCATTCATTTCAATAGAATTTAGATGAGTACTCATTTATTAAGCAATTAAGTGACTAACAGAGTTTGATTGTTTAGGAAAATACTGAGGTGAGTATAAAAATATTTGCAGTTTAATGCCTTTCAGCCAGACAGTAGGACAGTAGGACCATGGAAGAACATGGTGAGAGAGTGGATGAAATCTTAACAAATAAAGCAAGAAAGAATCTGAACAAAGCACCTCAAAAACTCCAAGGAAAAGCTGAAATGCAGTTATCTAAGAAGTTTTGGTTGACAAAATGTTGGCTTTCTTGTGCTTTATTTAATTTCTTATTTGTTTATTGCACATTCTGATTTTTTAGCTGTAGGAAGTTGCAGATAAATTATTGCACAAAAGCTGAAACCAGCAGCAGTGGGTGTTTAGGAGGTGTTTAGTCTAAGTGAGTTACTGCAGAGCGACAAACATTCTGAAGTTTTTGGTCAATTTGAGTTTTAATCCAGCAAGGACATACTGACTTTTCTCTCTAGTCAAAACCCATGATCTAATTAATGGCAGTGGAATTTAAATATCACCTCCACAGGATTCAGCTCATCTTTAACCTAATCTTAATTTCATGTCTTGAGTTAAAGGCTTCTTCTTCTTCTCCCCCTAATTTTACTGTTTGCTTGTTTGTTTGTTTGTTTTAAACCCTCAACTATCATGGTAAAGACTTTTCTCCGTGGCAGACGTTAAAGTTTTATAAAACTGTCTAGCAACTGATAATCTTCATTACCAAAAATAAACTCATAACATTGAATCTCTTCTTGTACTCCACAGTTACTTCAGCAAGATGCTTTTGATCTAGATAACTCAAGCCAAGAAAAGGAAATAATGAAAAGAAAAAATCCCTATATTCTGAAAAGGCAGCTACACGTGAACAAAGCTAGAAGACCATACATACTCAAAAGAAGTTCATATTACTGATGCATCAGAAGAAAACAATGTATATTTAGTTTATAGGTAACTGTGCGTTATGGTTATCTTATTTAAATCTAAAATCATACTTGTGTGAAAATATATTATGGAAAATCATCAAGATGGTAACATAACTGTGTCTTTTTTGCAATTGCTGTTTCTTGATTGTGATTTTTTTCCTACTTGAGATTAACTGGACCAATACATTTGCAAATAAATCTAGTTTCTAAGCATGATGTATTGTACAAAACTGAGCTTTCAACATATTTTCAACAATATTGTAGTCTTTTGCTACTTTATAAAGCACACTGACATAAACCAATATTGTCCACAAATCATACATACTGAGAATTTTAACATTTCTTAATGCAACATCTCAAACATATACACCCTTGCAAATTTTTGTATAATACACTTGTCAGAAATGCCACAATATTTTATATATTGACCAATTTAATCTATTAGGGATTGGGTCTAAGAAGGAGTGAAATACTATCAGCTAACTATTAAATGGCAATTTCAAAATTCCTAGTTTAAATGGCTTGCTTTTAAATGAATTCTAAGTTCTTTGCCCTAACTTACCACTGGGGCTTCGTAATTTAATGTTTGCTTGCATAAATACATAATAAATACATAAATAATAAAACAACACATAAATATTTTAACAAAACATGCTAGGGATAAAAACCCCAAATATGCTTCAAAGTCTTGCGTATCACTAACTAAATAAGGAAATCAGTTTATTAAATCAGTAAAAGAATTTGCAGTGTTTACCTAATCTATGAATGCTCAGGAAAAAAAAATAAAAAAGGGAAAAAATAAAGCTGATTCATATTTCTGTGCTATCACTGTTAAATTCAAAATACTAATCTGGTTATATGAGAAACTTGGGAGAAACATTTGCAAAAGGAATTAAAATTAGAACACCTTAAACTTACAATTAAAAGGCATTTCCTTCCCCTCTTATTACAAATTTGTAATAACAGCAGACATTAGAGAGAGTCTTGGAAGCTAACATAGAGGGAAACTCCAAGCATGGAAAAAAATGTTTTCAGGCCATGAGGAATCAAGTGCACCTGAAATTTACAGATTTTCCAGCTCTGTGTCTGTGATGTGTACATGAAACTTGGGATCTCAAAGATCCCGGGTTCCGTTTTGGAGGAAAACAGTATAAAAGAATTGGGGGGTCACAACACCAGTCAAAACAGAGGAATAGTCCAAGACCAGTGAAGTCTTGATGCTTAGCCAGGAGGCAAGAAGTGGGATAGACATTGCTTTTGAAAACACACTTGTTTTCTGTTTGAGACAGTAACTCAAAGTAATACTGTTCCAATAAATTCCCAGAAAAAAAAAATACTCAAAGAATTTCCATACCTTCTCCCACGTTAGATTTTCTGACAATTATTATTAAACATACACAGGGATAGGCATAGAAAATACATACCCATATCAATGGCTACAGCAACTTTGTTACATGGGGAAGAATGGGGTTTTACTGTAAAATGTTCTTTTTCACTACATTAAAGCTAATTATATTTACTTCTCTCACTGCAAATGTTATTAATTGGCTTATTTATTCAATAGCCACTAAGTGCATGTATTCACAAGATACAACTGAGCATACATGAATTACTGTAATAATTGTTATGTCTTGAAAACAGCAAAGCACTTAAGCACATTTTAGCTCAATGTTTTAAATGCTTAATGCGCTTAAGGGCTTCGCTTAAATAAGGTTCTACTAGACTCATACCCTTTATTTTTTTGTATGAAACTGTTGTAGTAGTAGGCTGAAGACACAGTGTTCTCTCAAGTGGGTAAGAAACATCCCTCTTTTCAACAAACCTACAGGCTCCCTTTAAATTCTAAATTGCCTGTTGTCCTGGAACAACAAACCAGAACTGAGTTTGGTCCAAAATTCACTTCTAGCAATATATGAGGAAAAAAGAAAAGAAACTTCAGAGCACTATTTCATGGTGAAAGCAGAAGACTAAGTGAAAAAGAAATAGATTGCCATGATATTTTTTTCTCATGTTCAGTTTAAGAGTATAAGAGTTAAAAAAAAGTAAAAGTTGGATAAGTTACCGTGATTGTCATCTGATAGAAAATATTAACATTTTTGAAAACAAAACCACCCTTCCATGTTTCATTTTGGAGGTGATTTAGATATTCAGGGTGATGGAGGATCTCAAATGATGATGGCTAATTGTTCCACCCTCATCTAGTGCTCCACACTTATATGGGAATTATGCTCTGACTGTGTACTTGTACCCTGCAATGCAGAGGTAAAAGATTAGCCACACTGACTGGCTGAAAATGACTTAAAATAACCCATTTCCTTTCAGCACACTGAGAATCCACACAAGGTCAGCTACTCTGTCATTGAAGGAAGTAGAGCTTAAAGTACGACAGGAGGTAGCTTGTTCAGTTGTTCCTTAGCCACTGATGAAGGCATTCAGGGAGTTGTCAGAGGGATGGCATCCAGAGTGAGAGACAGTCCTAACTAGATGAGGAAACAATATTCATAATCATAATGTGGTCAGTAAAGCTACAAAAGCCAATGTTAGCATTTCAGCTTACTGGTCATTGCTGAAAAACAAGCACAGCATCATTAAAATGTTTGAAAACACACTTAAACCATATGATTAAGCCAAGTGTACAGAGCTGTTAAGGGATATTTTGAGGTCTGGGGGACACTTTTCTTCTTGAAATCTCCTCTCACTTCTGGCTGTTGCTACCTCCTGATGACCTCAGTGCTGTGGAATGGCAGTCTTTCTTTATCCCTCCTTTACATATGATAGCAGGAAAAAAAAAAAAAAGGCATGTTTATGCATATTTGTCTCTATTTCACACATTCTTGAAGTGGGATCCTCAGGGTACCTGCCTTGGCTCTAGCTGTGCATTGCCTTGCAGCAGCAAGGGCTGCTGAATGAAGTTCAAGCCAGAGGTCCTCACAACATGTAGATCTGTAAATTCAGTCAGCTTTTCTTATTTCTTTTATTTTTTTTCTGCAACCTGTAATTGCCTTAAGTTTAAAAACGTTGTTTTGAAGACCATTAACTCAGATTGCTACTTTGGCTTAAAAAACTGCCTCTTGATATGAACAATTTTGTTTTATAGAGGCAATTACTGAGATATTTGCTGTCTTTCTTTGTCTCTGCAGAGGAACACATTTTTCCTACATATTCCATTGCTGATTTTCTTAAGTTCATAGATGAATAATTATACAAATAATTCAGAAACTGTATACTCAATTATTTCCTAAAATATTGGATCTTGTCATATGGAGCAATTGCAGAAATCTCTCAGTTATTTCTAATGTAGAATTGTAATTGAGATTTAATTTCATTTTATATATTTTTAATAGTTAACATCCATAATCTTACAAATGCCCTCTACAAGAAAAAGAAAACAGAGAAATGAATAATTTTTTTCATCTCGGAGGCATTTATTTGTTAATTTTTCTTTAAAAGAGACATTAAAAAACAATGGTTACTGTTCTCCAAGTTAAATGTGGTGATAAAATAAGTTGTCAGCTTTCTTGAGTCTTGCTTGTGGTATATTATCAAATTTGCTGTTTTCTGTCTTTTCTATGATAAGTCTAAACTTTGTTCTATGTTTTAGGTAAGAGTTTAATGGCTGTGGTGTGAACAGAGTGGATGAAATCTGGAGATTGCAGATCAAAAGAACTTTAGTTTTGCAATGTATGATTGTGGCTGTGCCTCATACCCTGTTCTTAATTAATATTCAATGAAGACATGATAATTTATTGATCTGTATTCTTTTTCCCCAACATTTGTTAACAGTTTGTATTATGCAGTGTCAAACTGAAGATGTAAGTCACCACTATAAGACTTGAGGTAGGAAGGCAGAAAGAGGAGCAGGTTCTTTTGAAATTCCTCAAGGTTCTAAACTGATCATTGATGTTTCCCACATTCAAAATGTTGGACTGACTGAAAGCAATCATAAACCAAGAGTTGCAGAGAACCTGCAAAATAAAGTATCCTGACTTCTGTGACATAATAATAGAGTCAGAACTTGTACCTTGCTGTCCAGGAAGCAAAGAAAGTGGAGGGAGTGGTTGATCTTCACAAGGAACAGAGGGAATGAGATTTTCATTGCTGCTAAACTCAAGAGCTCAAAAGTCGTGAATGAGGCTGCAAAAACCTGCAAGTAAATAAATATATAGATAACTGACTAACTAACTAGCCCTGACATCTAAATAAAGTAAAAAATTGCTGTCAATTGATTTTTATTTCCTGGACTACCAGGGAGTATCTGAATCACATTTTTAAGCTTTGTCAACAAGAGCAGCTTTAAACAAACATCGTTTGTTTAAACATAGTTGTTTGTTTTTATTAATTGCTACTGAAAATTGATTTTCTCATCCAATCTTTTGGATCCAGCAGGTGTTACATTAAGACACAGTGCTGATGATCAGATTTCAAAACCTGACAGATCCAGGATACTTGGATGGGTCTGACACATCCAGTAATCAGACAGTGGGCTGGTTGAATGATTCCTCTGAGGTAGCAATATGGGGAAATGGCATGGAAGCCACAGGGGAACTTTCTGAGGGTGTCTGCTGTTAGGAAACATAAAGCCTTCAGGAGCTGTTAGTTGGCCAACTAAGACTTGCTTTTCCCAAGTAGATGACAGTGTACAGCTATTGTCTCAGGAGATTCCTCACTTCCCCTCAGACAGAAGGAAAAGATGAGACTATACATAATTGGACTTGAATTACCAAAGAATAGCATTTGTCGGTTTGAGCTCCCAGTGGGTCAAGTACCAGTTTGTTTTGTCTCAAAATTTACTGGGCAGTATTAGTCTGGAACCATTTTCTACTTTACTCTTGAAGTTCAGTTGTAGGAATCTTTGCAGGATGTGTTTCTCTTTTGTCTACATAAGGGGCTTTGCAGAGAATATACACATTGCTTTCATAAATGACTGCCAGCAGCCTGAAGACCTCTGTCCAGATGCAATGTCTAAGCTGCTTAACAAAGTGCTAACAGTATATGAATGAAAAACTTCTGGGTCTGTACGTCAGTAATCTGATCTTGAGAATAGACTGAAAATATCCTAAAAGACAATCTTGACATCATTATTGCAGCTTTTTCTGATTCATTATTTAAAAATCCAAGCTGAAGAACGTATCTTTATAATCCAATATTTTAGAATTTAAGGGTTTTTTCCTCTCTATACAAGGTCTAAAATGAATATGTACACACACACACACACACACACACAAAGAAACTAAAAGAAAAAAAATAACTAGCGTGTGCTATATTATCCATAATTTTCTTAAAGAAAGTTGTCACAGAGCAATATGATGTTGAGAATCATTTTGTCTGGAATGAATCATGAGGTTCCTCCACAATATTTTTTTTTCAGATTCATATTGTTTTTATGTGTTTAAAGACCTCACTTCCTACAATCTAATGCTGTAAAGCTTTTTATTAGGATGCAAAAAACAATTTAGCTGATTCAGTGAATAATCCCTGTGGTTAAAAAACAATCTTCTTCCTAAAAAAAAAAAAAGAAAAAAAATTCCTATTTTATAGCAGGTATAGAGAAGGTCTTAGAAATAGTTTACTTAACAGTTCTTGCATGAATGAAATCTGTTGGCTATTTTTGTGTACTACCAAATCCTTAAGGTAGTTGTATAACCCATATACTGCAGTTGTTGTTGTTGTTGTATTTTGGTATCTTATTTAATGATCTTTTAAATAAAGAGCTGTTTTGAACAGACAACATGCCTTTTGTTCTGCTTAACAAGAAAGAATCAAAAAACTAATACCACATGGAGCAAAAAGGATATGTGTACGAACTCAGGAATTAAGAGTTTATTCAAATTACTCTCAATTTTGTAGCAAATAAAATATAATTTATGGGGATATGTAGCTGCAGAATACTATGGTACTTTTGCTGTTTGTTGCAATAATAGGGAATAATGACACAAATTTCTAAATGATCGTTTTTAGTTTGCAGAAGGCACTGAAGCGTTAAGATTGCAGCTGTGTTTGAAAGGTGAAATCCTTGGTGAATACTTAACTCCCATTCCTCTCCAAAGTTTCCATTTACTGAAGGCAGTTTTTCCATTATAGTGGAGTTAAGAGTTACTATTCCAAACCCCTGCCAGTGGAGAATGATAGAGTTATGAACATTATAATCTGGGTGGGTTTATAAATATTACAGGTACCTCCATTTTGTATTTGTGACTTTACAGATTTTTGTGTTGGAGAATTGAACTGAAAGGGGATGTAAGGGAAAAAGCAAATGGGAAATGAAATACAGACAGATAAGCGACTTAATGAGAAAGACGGATGGGAAGATGTCAACTGGTTATT
Organism: Thinocorus orbignyianus; assembly: GCA_013400375.1. Lineage (NCBI taxonomy): Eukaryota > Metazoa > Chordata > Aves > Ciconiiformes > Thinocoridae > Thinocorus > Thinocorus orbignyianus. The sequence goes on along the minus strand of VXBW01006077.1, from coordinate 13,358 downwards.
CCTTCTTTCTGGCTCCAACCAAAAAGTGTCCATGGCTTAAGCAAATTAGCACCATTTTCTCACACTGGTCTCAGAATTAGAAGACATCACTGCTTTGGATACCATGGACTGGATTGCAGGAGGCAAGGAAAACCTCGCAAGGACTATGAAAAAGAACAGAAGAAAACTTAGCTCCTAGGAGGAGGCCTTATCATAAAGCAGAAGCTCGTTTCACTCTTGAAAGCTACAAGAAACTTACATTTGTAAGTGTGCATATATTGATCATTGATTACTGTTTATTCTCTACTTTCTATTCTCTTCCTTATTTCTTTTTCACTGTAGTGAGACCTTTTATTACAATTTATAAAAGTAATTATGAAACAGTGAATCTGCTTCAGATAGGATGCTCTCACGATTGGAGGGAATAGAGAAGGTCATATGAGGCTGTGCAGAAAATGCAAAGAAAATACGCAAGACTTCAGGATTCAAACCTGCATGATTTCTGCATGGACAGCACTATAACTGAGGTTTGTTTTGAATGTTAAAGGTACAGAAAAAGAACAGTAAAATATATTTTAAGAACCCACTCACTGTCCCCAGAAACTGCAATGATCTGGGATTGCTGATATTAGACTTATATTTCTGAACTTCATGTTCTCATGTCCTTTGGGGGAAAAAAATACCTATCAGAAAAATCTAAATCTCTGTGAAACTTCTCCTTCACCGTAAGATCAAGGAGTTGCATTGGGAACTGTAGCTTTTATCAGGCAGGTTTCACAGATAAAAGTTTAGAGGAAACACTCCGGAAATTTCTATTATTTTAAAGAAAGTAATCTGGAACTTGTCTTTCAAAAAATTAGATTTTCTTCACATATCCAGCCTAAGTGAGGCAAATCAGCCTACTTCAATACATGGTTCTCTGGCCTGGTCCTGAAATCCACGCTTCGGTGACCTGGATGAATATAGCTTATAAACAAGATCTCTTCTGAGCATTCAACAAGGCAGAGGGGAAAAGAAGATTTGCTGTGCTAAAACATTTTTGATGCCTTATTAGCAGCTTTCAGTAGTGTGTGAAGAAACATAATGTACTATTTGCACCACTTTCCAAGGCATGTCTTAATGCGAAAGAAGGAGCTGACATTTACTGTGAAAAGTAAAGTCTTTATTTAGATAGAGTGAGTGTTAAAATATCTGAAGCATGGTGCTTGTAAACCTGATTTCTGTTCACTTAAGCACTTCAGTGCTTTTTTGCTAGAAGCACATCTGCCCCTCTGAGGATACTCGAAGTCTCTCTGACTCATCTTCCTTAGCTAAACTTTTACCAAGAAAATGTACTTGGCAACAGGTGTGAATGAGAAAGGATAGCTCAAATTCACCATTATAGATAATCATTGAGACTAATGCTACAGAAAGCTAAAGGTTACTAAAACATTACAGTTTTGTACAGCCAGTTGAAAGGGTTTGGGGAAACAGGGAAATGGTCAAATAAATGGACTATACTTCTTTTGTTAACATATAGGTATACGTACACAGAGCACACACTTTTATACAAAGACACTGCACATAATGTCTCTACCATACCTCTGTTAAGATGTGTCTCATCACAAGAAGATCTTCACAGGGATGTCGGCTGATCTTTCTGGACAAAAAACGAGTGTCTATGTTTGTTTAATGCGTAAAAAAATGCCAATAGTTTCATAATTCTTGCCGTGTATTAGCAGAGCTGGCCAAAATGCTGATCTCGTCTAGTGAGGATGTGAGCTGCACAACTGGGTAGTGTGCCTGATGGTCACCTATCAACATTCACAAAATCATTTCCATGTCCTGTACAGTCATACCAGACCTGAACTGAACACACAATTTTGAGTGGGAGAAGAAGAGAAGATATGGTTGACAGAGAAGCCTAGGTCTTCTAAGACACAGCAGGAAACAGGATACTGCAAAAGTGACAGGGCAGTGCTCTGGAAGTTGGAAATGATGATCACATAAAACAGCTTAGGTGATACAAACAACAACAAAAAAGGAGCAAATGGTTGCTATTATAGCTAAATGACGAATACAGGGAGAGAGACATTATGTTGCTCCCCACATAGATAACTTAAACTTCTTTAAAAAGATGTTACTGCCCTTTAAAGTTGCCTCCTTTCTGACACTGATATTTCTGTCCTCCAAGAACAAGAAACAGCAGGCTCTTACCTGTCTGTCTGGGATTGCAGAAATCAGACTTGTGAGAACTAGTATTTCAATTTTCCTATTGAACTAGTACCCAGTCACGAACAGAATGTGGAAATGCACAACCCAGAGTTTAATCTTCTCCTTTTGAGAAGAGTAAATGGTACATGGATATCCTACTGCACTTTTTTTTTTTTTTTTTTTTTTTAACTGGTCTGTAGAAACTTGGCCCATTCTAAATTACAGGAGATCAGTACTACTCAGGAAAACAAGAGTTTCATCTAGAATATCTTAAAAACATCCTGATGTTGCATGGACTGTAAAAACAGAGTTTCTACAGAGCTGATAGTGCAGGAAATCTGATGTGAAGTAACACAAAAGACAATAAGAGTAGGTGTCATACAGGTCACTGAGTTCAATCCTTCACAATTTTAGGCTGGCAAATATTATAAACTTTTCATGTTGAATGCATCTCATGTAGCTGTAAGCATCTAAAAGTCAGATATCAGGATCTACGCTAGTTATGCAGATTTCTTCCATGACTAATGAAGAGAAAGGCACTTTAGGGAAGAAACCCTGTATCAAGGATCACCTCTCCGCAAACAAAAAATCTAGCTTGTACTAGACAATTCAGCTTTGAATGTTACAAATATGGCAGATATCAAATCCTAGTTTGAACTGAAAATGGATCATTGAAGTTTCTCTCTACATTATGAGATTAAAAATATGAACCAGCAAAAGAACCGATTCTCTGAAATGATGTTGAAAAAGAATAAAGCAAGTTTGATGTAATGGTCCAGCTATCTGATATCCTAGAAAATATTTTTCCAGTGCCCTTTGGGATACTCATTGAGGGAATGTTTGAGAACTGTCAAAGATTTAGAACGCATTTCTGGAAATAAAAAGGGAAGAGAAATAACTTTTTGGATAACATGAACATAAGGTAAAATTTTAGCAGCAGATTTTTATTATTGAATTAAAAATAGATTCTCAGATCTGACAGAAAATACTAGCATGTGGCTATCAGTGTGTTATGTATCTGCAGCTAGAGAAAGCCTTGAAGACAATTTACATAAGGAACTGTTGGGAAAAAAAAATCAGAGTGTGAAAAATGATTAAAGATTAAATGTTTGTTTCAAAGGATATGTTCTGTGAAATTGCTGTGGTCACAGAGAGATTAAGAAAAATCTTATTTGCATATGTCAATTTGGAAAATGACAGGAAAGCTTGAAAATGTTCTCTAAAAGGGAAGCTGACTTATAGCATGTGACAGAATACTGCATATATTGCAATATTTAGGGCTTGATTCAGTGTTTGTGAATGTGCTGCAGTTTATGTACTTTGAGTAATCTCTCTGTGCAAACCAACTACTCACCCTTCCTTAACTTATCTTTGTTATCAGTGGCATGAGTATTGCTTTCTTTTTCATTTCACAGATTATCATTGTTTCTGGGTGAATTATTAATCTGAAATAGATCAACTTTACATTTGTAGTTCTGTCACTAGCAAAAACTGTGTTATTGAAGTTTTGAGCTGGCAATCACCATATTCCTTTCAAAAGTGTTTGTGAACACTATTGATATTTTTACCAGGTTTTATACACTATTAATGCACTATCAATATTTTTTTTTAAGCAGGTTTTATACACTATAGATTTTTGGTTTTGATTTGCCTTAATTTTGGAACGGGAGACTGAAGTTATAAAATGTGCATATATATTTGGAATATATTGCTATCAGATGTGTAGTCTTTCTTTAAATCTTTAAGAAAAAGAGAAATGATCAGTTAGTGAATACTCTGGGCAGATGGAGAAGACAAGGAGGAAAGAAACCAAGAGATAGAGACTTTAAGGATAATGCTCTTTGCCTTATTTTACAGACCTGAGTAAGCAACAAAGTGTCTTAGACCTTACCATTGCAACCAGACACCATTTCATCTGTTTTATAATAAGGAATCATTTTTTTTAAAGCTGCTAATAGCTCTGCATGCCTGATTCATACTGTTTTTTCCCCCAAACCTTTTCAAGTTGTGCACCTACAAACTAAGGCAGCACGTAAACAATAAACTGCCACTTCAAAATTACTAATAGGTTCTAAACTAAATTCCCTACTCTAACTGTGTTTCAGCCTCATTTTCAAGCTACAAGTAAATTACAAAAGTTTCCGTAACTCTCATGCTCCATCAGTTTCTCAGCCCACGGTGAACACTTTTGATTTTAGCAAACAAAAACATACATTTTCTCTTCATCGTCTTTTTTGGGTGAGACAGATTAGTTCCTATTGTGGACTTGAGGAGATTACTGGCAATACAAGAAGCTTCTGGAAAGGACAGAGCCAGTTCATCATGCACCCATGTCACATCAGCCACTTTGTAGCCCAGGGCAAGGGGACCCAGTGATAAGCTGCTCTAAGTAATCAGTGGTCTTAAGATGATTCACGATATCAGTGAGTAGGTAGCTGAGAAGGCAGAAATCAATCTGGCAGAGAATAACTTGGCAGAGTATGTATGACAGAGCTGGGAGTTTGGTCTGCTTCATGCTTGGGACCAAAGGGTAGAATATCTGCTTTAATTGCATTTAGCTTCTGAGACTTGACTTTCACATGAACAGAGGATAATTAGAAAACAGTCCTGCTCCAGGCTTGAAGCCTATTTTTTACATCCATACAGCTTAGGGTGGAGTGTCAGGACTTGCGTTAAACGTCATACTCCCAGGGGCCCCAAGCTCACCCTCTGGAACTTAAGGATTAGCAAATTGGACCCTTTATTTTTTTTCCTTGTGAACGCGTATCAAGGCATAGCCTGGAGAAACACAGTGAATAAAGCATAGACAACAGCATTATGTTTTGCCTTTTAAGTTTTTCCTTTGTTAAAACCAGTTACATTCAGCTTCCATTCAGTTCAGATGATGAAATAACAGTTTCCCAATAGAAGAAAATCACTGTATTCTCAGATGAGAATACAAAGTTTTTACGTGTGAGCCTTTCAACATTTTTTTTTTCCACTTGTAAGCACTTAAATAGCTGCATACACAGGTTCTAATTCAATGTTACAATACTTGGAGATGAAATGTAAGAGTATTGACTACCTAGAAAAACATCATGAGCCATATCACCTCCTTCCACCCGTATCCATGGCTCTTGCAACAAAACCGCATGCCCTCTAAGAGCTTCAAAAGTCACAGTTTCTACTGAGTTACTACATAACTCTAGAAGATACTAGAGATATTGATGTTACTTTATGTCCATGCTTATCTGTTAGCCGAGGTAATTCTTTCAGAACCAGCAGGAATTGTCCTGCGTTGAAGCCAAGGCCCATCTTTAAGCCAAGGTCCATCTTTAAGCTAAAGCTAAGTCTTCCTTGAGCCGATGTCAAAGCATTCATAACATACAGGAATTATATCATGATATCTAAATATGGTTTAAGTACTATGGAGTGCCCAGGACTTTACACTTAATCTACCAGAAACAGAGAGCAAAATACAACTGGTGAGTCTGCTAAGAACCAATAGGTGAAAACAGTATAATTGGGAATCACTGTTGAAGTAGGATAGAAATATATTAAAATATTTGACTAACAAAAAATAATAACTATGTTTATCTCTCCTATCCAATCTCTTGAAAATAAAGCTATTTGACATATGAAAAGATAATGAACAAAGCAGAAGGAAATTCACTTTACTAATGAAGCATTTATTTTGCTTTTTAGGTAATGAGTGGAAAAACAGTCTTCACGAGTACGGTTTTTTGCAATATACCACCATCTGGTGGAAAAAAAGATAAAAGCTTTTGAGGACTTTGGCTTGATAATTGGGAATCTTTAGTTTCCTAGTACTAATTGTCTTCAATGGGTCCCTAAGGCTTTAGTGTACTAAGTCACTTAAAACCACGACATTTGCACACTATTCTCTTCAGCTTATTTGCTTCAAACAGTTCTTTAATTTTAAGGAATGCACTTTTAAGGTGCTTAAGCATGTTCTTAAAGCTAAATACACATATCAGTTTTTCTAAATATAACTGCTCTGTAAGATAAGACAGAATTTTGCATTTGTTGATATAAAATACTCCAAAATATTTTCCTAAATATGGATTTATAATATAGACTATAAGCTATTACTGTAAAATCTAGGTATCAGTGGCATCTGATTTCTTCCTCTTTCAAAAAATTAGCAACAGAATGGCTTATTTTTGTTATTGGGGTTTTTTTCTTGTGCGTATTTTGATTTAAATCTTAGGGAAAAAATTCTGGTCATATTGTTCATACATTTTAGGAGCTAAGTTTCATTTTGCACTGTACTGAAAATTTACGTGTTACCAGAGTTTGTGATATCAGTTGGTAGTATCTGTGTTCTCTCTGTGGTCAGCGTGGATTTTTTTTTGTTTTAATCAATAAAAAATGTTAAATATTGCTAGTACAACAAGCATAGAAATAATATATATATCAATTTAAAAAAAAAATTACCAGAAAAATATTGTAAAAGAAAAAGCCAAATAATCATGTTGATGTTTGGTTTATTGTAAAAGTAAATATGCTGTTCTGGAGCTGTTTTCCAGGATCCTCAGTGTCTTCATGTATTTTTTGCCAGCTGGTAGGTCCCCAAGCTAAATGCTCAGGCATCCCAAATTTCCACCAACCAATTATCTGGGGAACTGAGATGTTGGGGAACTGGCTGCAAAGAGACCTAAGCAGGCTTACAGCCAGTCACCTTATTCAGCCTTGGACACCAGCAAGCCAGCAAAAGCTTTCCAGGTGATTTAAGAGTCTTACTGAGCTATGTGACACGGTCACTGCCAAGTAGTCTGCCTGTCTGCCAGTTTCCGCTGGAGTTTTGGCAAGATCAGCCAGTACACAGTAGTGTGCCAAGGCCAGATAACTGGCATTTTGTGATGGAAACATTTTTTGTTACAACATTTTGACCAAGCGTAATTGGATGCTGTGGATAAAATTGTGGCATTGGCTTTGTAACAAATGCCTTTTTTGCCCTTAATACAAGGATTGCCCGTGGTCTCTAGAAAACCAGGGGGAATTGTGGTGGTAGGAGAGGGCTTTCAATAGTTTAAAGCTGCTGTTCCCCTCCCATTGTACTAGGGAGGAAGAGATCTCAACTGTGGCATAAGAAAAATGTTGAACACAGCGTGTGTTCAGAAAGGCTGCCGCATGTACATGTATTAAAGTTCTGTTGTACCACTGGGCAGCTTATTGATTGTTCAGAAAATTTCTTTTTTCCTAAAAGAGATTATGTTAAGTTCTGTGTATGGTCCACAATACTTTTAAAATTATTGTATGGCTTTTTCACATCTCTCCATGTGTTGTGGTTTAACGCCAGTAGGCAGCTAAGCACCCCACAGCCACTCACTCATTCCCCCCTGCAGGGGGATGGTGGAAGAAGAAAGGAAGGGTAAAAACAAGAAACCTGGGTGTCAAGATGATAATTACAATATTTTTTACAAGAGGAAACAGAGAAAAAGAAAACAAAACAAGTGGTGCAATCACACACCACCTCCCACAGGTAGACCAATGCACAGCCAGTTCCTGATTAAAAGATAGTTAAACCCCCTCTTTTCCCTTTTTATTACTAACCATGATGCTATTATATGGTACAGAACATCTCTTTAGTTATTTTGGGTCATCTGCCTGGTTGTGTTCCCTCTCCACTTATTGTGCATTCCCATGCATTCAGTAGGGGGGCAGAGTGAGAAACAGAGAAGGTCTTGGTGGTGCTGTGCAGACACTGTTCAGCAACAGAAACAGCATCAGTGCATTATCAGTATTGGTTTTGGCCACAAAACTAAACCACAGCAACATATGAGCTGCTATGAAGAAAGTTAACTCCATCTCCAGCCAGGCATTACTGTTGGATATGACTGAAGCTCTCCAAAGCATCTGGACTACATGCAGCACCGAAGGCAGTTTCATACACAACCTTCAGTGCAATAAAAATTTATTTCAGAAAAAATATGAAATCTTCCACTCTGTTCTTTGCCTGGAGGAAGTGCAGGATAAGATCACAGTCTCCTTCTCCACTGAAAAGAAGGCAATTTTATTTGTCCTGGTTTTTGCCAAAGGTTCAGTTTTTCCCAGTTTACAGTGGCAAAATTAGAAAATAAAGGTAACAGTCTACCGATTTTATTGAAAAAAAACCACATACAAACACCACCACTCCACCCCAAATTCTGGACTTTCCAACCGGTTGTATAACTTGAGTAATGATTATGAAAATTTATGTTACTAGTTATTGTCACATCTTTTAACTATTTGCTACCTGGTCTGAATAACCACAGTTTTTCCTGTCTTCTGAAGACAATCCCATAGGGTCTGCCTCCAAATATGGCAGCCTGAACTGAACCCCACATCTAGCAAAACAGATCCTACCTGATATATTTCAGTGGTAGTCTACAAAAGTTGATATTATATTCCTGTCTACTTTATACTTCCCAATACCTTCTTTGCTTTTTAGACTTACAGTAGGCAATGGTATGAGGTTTGCAGTCCAGATGTCTAAATGAGTACTCAAACATCTTTTGTCAGAGGATAGAGTTCAGAGAATCATAAATAACACGTGAAGAACAAAACATCGAATCATTGATTCTGCTTTCCTTTACAAGGGAGACAAGAGAATATAATCAATGCTAAAGCTAATTTTCTGGTCCCCATTTGAAGACTTCAAAAAAACAAATAGCCTCACTCCCACCTTTGATCATATTTTCCAAAGACAAATCACCATAACTGATGAAAAATAGAAATAAACAGTGCAATTCAGAATTTGTCAAGTGTTAATTTGTAGCTATTTGTTTATTATACTTTTCTCCACCAGATTAAACATCATCCTTAGTACCCAGTAATTCTTCTCTGTAAAGTACTTGATAAATGTAATTTAAAATTCCCCTTGATTTTCTTTTTCTTAAATTAAGTGCTTCTCGTATCTACTGTATGGAATGTTGCAGGCTCAAATCAGAGTTAATTCCAGATTTTGTGCACAGGCAATTTCAATTTTGTGAGAAATGGCAAGGTTCTGAAAAGAACGGAAGGTATGAGGTAGGAAGAATCAGCTGTAGAGGCGGGAATTTGGAGTGAGTCCAGGGGAATGGAATCAGTACACTGGTGGCAAGGGAGAGAGCCCGGGCCTTCAGGTGTGAAAGTACTGGCTGCAGACCCTACTTGGCTTGTTTTTACTTGGTGAGCAGGCCAAAGACACATAAATGAGAACTTGCAGAAATTTAGCCTTAGAAGTGAGGTTGGAAAGGATTGTGTAGCTGACTGGTTAGGGAGTGACTAGTGTGAGGAAAAAGAAGAGCAACTCCTGAATTTCTCCTAACCCAACTTAGTTCATGCCCCTCCGACCACTCATGGGAATTTATAGTCTCTCTGTGGACCCTTGCTACTCCTAAATTAAGCTCCACCTTTTCCAGCTTCACAGGCTGTTGGGAAATGAAGGCAGAAGAGGAAAAGTTTGGGCATGCCCTTCTGCTGCTGCAGAGGTAGAAAGTGTGTGGGATAGGATCAGACACCTGAGATGAAAATCATGAGTAGGAAGACTTTTTGTTCCCTGTGTCCTTAAAGCAGCGAAAGGTAAGAGCACTCTTTCACATTTCTGTATAGGAAAGCATGTGATTCTGGAGATGATTTTGGCCTAATATTGGAGAAATCAAGCTGTTCAGTCATATATGCATGCTTACCTGAGTCAAGAAAACTATACACTAAAGCAAGGAACCGTTGGCCTGCATATTTGTCTCGTTTCTTTAGCCTTTACTGATACATATATTTAAAGTGAAAAGAATATTGTTCAAATCAACATGTCCAGAATGGTATGAAATGACAGGAAAGGTATGAAAGAGGATTTTTTGATCAATAAAGGAAGAATAAGAGGCACTGAGCAGAAGTGAAAGAGGGTGTTTTTCAGATCAATTTCATAAAAAAAGTTTGTGACCAGTAGGTGGTACCCTTATTCCAAATAACAAACAAGGAGAAAAAATAAAAACAGCAAAAAAAAAAAAAAAAAAGCTGGAAAGCTGATCATTAACTCAAAATTGTGAATATTTTTCCGCCCTGTAAGCCACAGCAGACTCCAGCACATGATCTGTGAAGAGTGCTGGGCAAGGCTAATAAGGATTTGGGCAAGGCAACTGTATGTGAACCGTGAAAGGGCAAAAGGTCAGGATCTGTTATTGACAGGCTCATGTTGCTGGAATTAGACACTGTGGTTTTCCACAGTAGGAAGCTTTAACCATCTTGGAATCAAGCTTTTATGCGTTCAGCAACTTGATATTCACACTAAATACATAAACCTCTGACCCACTGGTTGTACTACTAGTGGAATACGATTAACTCAATAAAGCTAAAAGGTGTTTAAAAGCTGTAGCCTTAATTTGTGAGAACGTTACAACTTTTTTTTTTTAGACTGAGACAAGCTTCTTTCTTATTTTAGAAAATTCTTAGAACATGGAAGGAAGTTCTGAAGAAAAGTGAGTTTAATGACAGAATATTAATTAGTCAATGTACTGTTTCTTGTGAATATACACATTAGAATTATTAGGGTAAAACATCAATGTCTGTGAAATAAAAGCCAGGCACAAGATGTTACAGTAGAATGGACAGCTTTTCAAACCCATCCTGAAGTTTTTGCATATGGAATTGAAATTAGTAGAACAGCAAACTGACAGTAAGTATTGCTCTCTTTTTTTTTCTTCTTTTTTTTCTT
>VXBW01006075.1:85343-96928 GCA_013400375.1 Thinocorus orbignyianus | reverse complement strand
TTTTTTTTTTTTGGCACGTGACTAGTATGAGAAGGAAGGGAGAAAAAGGTAGTGAAAAGAAGGAGAAAGTTGTTCCTGGTTTGAAAATCTTCGAAAGATTTTTTTAATTGCCTGTGTAGAATAAGAAGGAATTTTTTTAAAAAGTTCTTTGATTATATCCACTTTAAGTTCAGTATGTGCTATTTTAAAATTAGGTTACACTATATGTAAGCTTTTGTCCTTCACACTGGAATTCTTCATGAACAAGACTAACATCCAAGGCAGAGATGATTATCTCATAATGGAGAAAATAATTTATTTCTAACTCTTTTCTCCTATGTCCTTTCAATTACTTCAAATTACTCCATCAGGATGCAAAATTTCTTTTCTGGAGAGTAGAGAAAATGAATGCAATATTATGAATGAACATTATATAAACTTTTGTTGACTGTAAGGCTTTTGGATCAGGGACTGTGTTTTGTGCTTTTGTCATGCCTAACATATTGTTTGGGAATTTCTTTATTAAAGAGGAAGAAGAAAAAAAAAGCCATATATAAATTAAAAGCAGAAAGTGAATAGCAATGTAGAAACAGAGCACTGGAAGGATTTAATAAACTAATTTTAGGTTTGTGACCAGTTACCTTTTTTGTGACTACTCAATTGACCTAAATTAGACTCATTAATACAAAAGCTTCTGGATTTGTTGCTCACTTATTGCCAGAAAAAGGGAATTTTTATAATACAATATTAACTATGTATCCTAAAGCTAGTTTAATTTGCAGTGACAGTTTGCAAATAGATTTTTCCTAGAAGCAGCATATTAGTTGTTCCCAAAGCTAATTGATACTAAAGGACTTTGCAATATTGTGGCTTTTGACTATCCAATTAGTTTCATATTCTTACCAGTCATTGGAATAATATATTAATTTTAATTTCTCTTCATTAATTCTTTTTAAAGATATAAATGTATACTTCATCTGGGATGAGAAATATATGTGGCACTAATGAAACACATATAGTCTGGAAAGGATGCACAGTACATTTTTGCAATATATGTGTTAAACTTTTGCAAGGCAAGTAGCTCCTACTGCTAAAATAGCTATGTAAAAGAATGTGCAACTAGTTGAGGTTTTTGAAATGAATATTAGAAGAAAAAAGTTCATACCTTTTAGTTGAAATGCACCTCTAAGTGCTTGTTGATACAACCAAATTTTAGAGCTTTCATTGTTATAATTTCCTTCAAGAGAAATTTCATAAAGGTAGAGGAACATGGCTATATTGTGAGGTCTCAGGACTGAAAAGGTTCAGTATGGGTTACTAAACCTCCAGCTTTCAACCATCTGCTCCAGCATCTGTGAGCTACTTGTCACTTTGCTTGTAAACGGCAGAGTGCACTAGGGCATGGATCTTATCTAGCAAAAATGTATGGGATGTTCCTGATAAGCGGAAAAAAAAAAAGAAAATCTAAGGTAGACAAATGAAGAAGTTGTTTGGTTTGCAGCCTGAATGCAGAAACACCTTCAGTCGCCTTATTCAGCTGCTGAGCCTTTCTCTGGAAAAGTATCAGAGGGTGAGGTGTCTTTGGTAGTCCCGAAGAGGAATAAGCTGATTTCATCTGTAGTGTGCTGCTGCTTTTCTGTTCGGTCTCTCAATGCTGATGTTCAGAATAAAGTGTCTCTACTGAATTCCAACGTAAGACAGGCCCTTGGCAACTGAATCTAAATTAGTCAGGACTTTCTTTTTAATTCTTAGAAGTCTAGGGTCAGAGGGAGCATACCAGTAAATTCTCTGAAATGTTTAATTATTCTGGTCCTGAGTCTTGTGTATGGCCCTTGCAAGAAACCCTGGAACTCAGAGTTTCCTCATAGCTGGAGGAGAAACACAGTATTTGTTGTCTGGCAGAAGAACCTTGCTGCTTTTCTGTAAGAAGGCTCTAGGATTTCAAAGTATTCACTTCCATTTCTCTGTGTGGGTTGTATCTAAAGCGTGGGTTTGTCGCTTGACACTTGGAAATAGCCTTGCAGCAGCAGCAGTGGGAAAACTATTTTGGTTAAAATTACAGACAGGAAAAACATTAATTTAATTAAGTACAAAGAATAAACTGTAAAATTTACTTTTAACTAAGAGTATTGATATCAGAGAAGCTGATAGCAAATCCTTAGTACTTCCTAAGGTAGACTTTTCCAGTTGTTAATGGCTCTCAAATGCTCACCATCATGCTTTCCTAGAGGAGACACGGACAGCTTAATTGCAAGTTTGCTTCGGGTCAGGGTGTTCTGAGGTGGAGAAGTAGGAAGAGGAGAGTACTAGAGATCTGTCACTGCCTTTTCCACCACATTTCAACAGTCATATTTTGGAAGTCTTAATCTCCTTTTTTTTGTCATTACTATTTTGCTGAGTGAAAGACCCATTATTCCTAGTATTGGACAGGTTTCCATCTGAGGCACGTGTTACATTTTCTTTTCCAAAGCTCATTTTCCTGTGCTTTACTCTTAGACTAATATAGGCATAACATCTCTAAGTTAGACAGAGGACTTTCTTTAGCTGGCTGAAATAGTGATGAAAAGACCCACATCCTTTTCTTAATTTGGGTACACTCTCACCTCTCTTTCCTTACATCAGGAAGGCTCTTCCCAGGGAGGATCCACTGACAGCTTTTTCATAAAGAAACAGGGATGACTGAGTTCGACCAAAACTAACACTGTAATGAGTAACTTTATGTTCAGTATGGCACCACAATTAAAAGGCCTCTTGGCTTTGTTGGGTGCCAAAAGCTGGACATTAAGTCCCCTCTGACCCCTACCATTCTGTGAGTTTGTGATTTAGATTTGCTAGGATGACCTAAAAATTTAAAGTTTTATTTCCCACTTAAGCTGCTAAAAACTGAATGGAGAAATTAACAAAACATACATCTTGGGGAAGAAGAACAGAGTCCTGTCTATTCTATAAGGAAATACTAGGTTTTTTTTACAGGTGCAGGAGGTCCAAGATCATGGACTCCTTAACTCTTTTCCATTAGAGTACATGGTGGTCTGATTTGCAAATATAAGACTAAGGAGAAATTGTTACTTTCCTTTTATTATTTGTATACTATTGTAACTGATCATGGGAAACTCAGGAAGTTAGCTGAAAGACTGTGGTTCCTAAAGCATTTATTTCTGATAGGAAACAATTAAACATAAAATATTCTATATGGCAAAAAGATGAGCTTCTCTGATGGTGGAGCACACAAGTCAAATGCTTTCATCCTTACCTCTAAAATCTTGCCTGTAGATGCCTCAGTTTCCAGAACCTACCAACTACATTTTCCAGACATTTGCCTTTGAATGTCCCTTGATTTTCAGATCTCAACGGTAGTTATCTGGACAGTCCCTTTTCCACTTCAGCACTCAACACCTTCTGAGTCTTTGAAGATGAAAGAACTCTGCCTACTCTTCAAACCTTTATTCTATTGACTTTTTGTTGTGAGAGCAAGATGAAAAGCAGAAGATTTTGTGACAAAACATAGAAGCACTTGAACATTTTGCAAGGAGAGATTCAGAACTTCTGGTGACCATGACTGTTGTTATCACAGTCACCCTGGAAGAGACAAACAAAAGTCACAGCCCTTGGATAAATAAGTTGTTTTTCATGTATGACAGTCTCAGAAACTTCTCAGCTTTACAGCTAATGAAGAACAACTTTAATTCAGAATTAAAAGATAATTGCACATGTAACTCAGCAATGCAAAACTTTTATTCATGAGTAAGATAAGAGAGGTGTGACAGCTTGCATTTTAAACTATATTATGAACAAAGATTTGATATTCTGGACCCTAAGGTGTGTCAAGGAGCACAATTAAAAATTCTGCTTATTACCTGGCCTGTGTTCCAGCCTAACATAGCTATATAATTACAGTAAAATAGTCTTTAGGGCACGGTCAGTCCTGAGGCGTTCACTGTTCAAACTCACTTTGTGTGCTTGGGGTCTGAGTTAAAGATGTTATGGAAACCAGATTTTCCAACTGTTTTCACGGTCAAGGCTGCGAGAACTGCCACTCAAAAGCTTGGTATGGAGGACAAAAAAGTAATTTCTTTCCATTTTGGAACAAGAATCTTACAGGAACTCTTTCGGGTTTTGATATTTTTGGCAGTAATTTCATCTATAAAGTGAGTTGGGTTTTCTTTAGGAAAGGACATGAGATTACTGGGTAGCTTAGGACCCGCATTAAAATACTCAGGGCCTAATGCCAAGAGTTTTTGAGATTAGTGAGAGAGGAGAATTCTTGGCATCCCCAGAATTATGCAGTGCCTCAAAAATGATTTAAGGTACAGTGTTTTCTTTGTTATATTCTATATATATAAAGCATTAGTTCTCACTAGAGTCCCTTTTTACAGAAACAAATCGTGGCACAGGCTGATGTTTAAAACAATGCAAAAGGTATCCAGGCTTTGGGTTGGCTTTGTCTTTAACTGCTTGTTTATTTCTGAATAAAGTGATGCCTTTCTACTCCCAAATTTTATTACAAGAAAAACAAAAAGGTCACGTTTTATGCTTTTAAAAAGTCTGTCTGAAACGTCAAAATTCTTGAAAGCCAGACCTCCTCCCTGCTAGTCTTCATGAGCTGCTTCTCCTTCATTTTAAAGAAATGTGATCACTGTTTGCATTCATTTGTATTTAAACAAAACACTTCCAGGAGGAAAAAAAATCTACGCTATGGAGAAAGTTTTATTTACATGGGAAACAGATCGAGCTGACAGCCGTAGCTTAATGACTGGCAAAGAGCCCTTCAAAGATTTGTCTCTTATAAAACCAAACTGCACAGCTTTCCAGAAAAAAAATATTTTCCTCCTCAAGTGACCCGCCGTTTGTACAAATTAATGTCAAGGATGGATTTCAGCACTGTGATGACAGATTTGGAACACACAGTGCAGTTTACATGTCAAATAAAATTATGCAGACATTCTTCACTTCCACAGCAATCATTCACAAAACTCAGGAATATCAATGCATTTATCGCCTGCAGAGTGCGAACATGTTTTGAAGAGCAGTGTCATGCTAGGTCGCTCATCCTTAGTAATACTGTTTCACATTTGTGCCACAAACACAAGCAGCTCAGGGCAAACCAGAACGTTACACTGGCTGTGGCTGGCCTTCCATGTAGGAGAACAAGGAGAAGCCATCAGGCCCTGTAGATTACTTCATTTGCAAAGCAGTCACTATAAATTAAAGATTATTAATGATCCCCTGCAGGATGGGACATGTGCTTAAAACCTCTGGTGCTCCTATAATGAAAATTTGTCATCTTTATTGTGGCAGCTTGCTGTTTTAAATTTGGGGGGTAGCTTCGACTTTCTGCCTCAGGGTATTCCTAATGAAGGCATCAAGAGGTCAGTAAAAATGCAACATAGTATAGCATTCTTTTAGAAGATGCACACATCTGTTTTGTTCCTTGGCCTCTAAATCCTCATGTAATTTAGGATAAAACACGGTGCTTCTCGGGATAGGTGGATCCCACTGCTATGGCTTTCTCCCTCCCTCCCTCCCAATCAATTTCACGTGAACCTTGCCCTGCCTGGTCACTCCCACCCCTCACTCCTCAGGCTTTGCAGCAGTCACTGGGCTGGGCTGCTGGCTCAGGTCCCACTTTTAATTGTCAGCAGCCTCAGGCTGGTTGGGGAAGTAGCACCTTAGAGAGGAACCAGTGGTGCAGGGCTTACCTTCAGTGAGGCTTTTTCTTTCATTTGAAGAGCATCTCTTCCTTCTCTCAGTAGGGAAATATAAACCTAAGGATTTCCTATTCTAATTTAGTGGTAAGAATGCACAGTTAAGTTACAAAAGTTAAGTTACACTGATACTTTATGCATATAGCAATAAGAGGAGCTGCCCTCACTTGGATTAATCTGGGGAACTGGAGAGATTCTTGAGGAGCCCAGATCTTCCCTTCCTTTCTTCCTGTAGTGAAATTTGCCCTCTGTTACCAGTTATTCCTCTGTCACAGAAGATCAATATGAATACTCTTGGCATGTCTCCACATTTCTTTACTGGAACATTATCAAATAACACTTCAAACAGAGCTAATTATTTTTAAAACATTAACTTATTAGGTTTTTTTGTTAAGCTTATAAAAAAATTTTTTTTCCCCTTGTCTCTCTTTTTTTACTCTCGTAATACTCAGAGATGGACTTCCTGGACTGTGAAGGACCACAGTCTCCAAAAGTCTTGCATTTACTAACCAGGATATTAATTTTCCTAAGAGAAAGTACACAAAGCCATGGTTGGTTTTTTCTGCTTGTTGTGAAGAGTCATGGGTAGATCAAGAAGTTGAACAAAGCAACATGAATACGGTATACAAAAGCACAGAAATTATATGAGATTACATTGTGCATTAAAGACAGTTAAACGTTAACACATTGAAGTTGACACTCCAGTGTGCAATCACAAGCATTTCTTACTTGTCTAATGTGTCAGCAGCTTCTGCAAATACTTAGCATGCCATCTTCAGTCTAAAGCTGGGGGTTCACAGCCGCCACTGCCTAAGAGTCATGTGGCATTACTTTGGTGAAATTAGAGCCACCTTGTCATGTGCCCAGCTTCAGCAATGTCAGACATGTCTTTTCCCATGTGCTCCTGGAATTGCAGATAGCAGGTCTGATGATGCTATTTTCAGAGTCCCACTTTTGAGACAAAAGGAATAATACATTATTCCGGCTAATACGTGCTTCCAGGGCTGGTGTCACCACCACAGCTTTGGGTTCTTTGACAGTGGGTTGGCCTATCCAGACGTGTTCACAAGGAATGGATGATACTTTTTGATGCACCCCGGGATACCATTGCCCTTCTTGGCCACAAGGGCACATTGCTGCCTCATTGTCAACTTGTCCATCAGGACTCCCATGAAGTGTTACTGAAGTTCAATATTTATTCTGATTAATAAGAGGTGCCAGGAGGTATGACAATACTTTTACAATTCTTCTTAACCTTTACTTATCATCCTGCCCAGTCTTAAAGTGTTATTCAATCCTATATCCTAATTTGTAGGTGGAGGGGTAGTAAAGCAATCATGCTGTATTTTTACCTCATAAAACAATTTTGTCTGCATGAGATTGCTCTTGGATCACTGCTAGACTTTACAAAAACTATGAAGAAGGCTAGAGGAAAAAACATACCCCATAAAAAATTACTTACACAGGACTCTTATTCACCAGTAAGAAAAACTATATCTTTTTTTTGTGTAAAAAGATAGCAGTTGTGGAGAGGGCAAAGATTATATGTAGATGTTTCTTCTATGAATTAAAGATTTATTTCTATCTCTAGACTGGATTTATTTTAAAGGATAAATATTTCATTTAATGCACTATCTGGTAACTCATCGTATACGTAGCACAAAATATTTATGTAGAGAGTTTGTATGAGCAGTCAGGCACTCACAAACAGGCCAGCCTTCTCTTATACTAGATTTTTCAGATGCAATAGTCCTTGGAGAACCCAAGCCCTACCATATTCTTAGAAAATACACACCGTTTGGTTGATGTATCACATACACCTGATTCTTCATTGTCTCTCTTAGACTAGATGTTCCTCCAAGGCAAAAACTCAAAAAAACCCCAAAGATACAGCAGTTATATTAGTTACAGATTAGCCTGCCCTATCAGGAAGAACGCATCTGACAGTCTCATTTTCTTGTTCCATTTTGAGACCTCCAAGAACGTCCTGTGGGCTGGAGATTTCTCTGTCAGCCAAGTAGATTTGCCTTTTCCTAGGTTTGTTTATTTTGGAGGGGGAGGAGAATGAGTAGGACTATAAATCAGTCCCTTCCCACCCAGCTCATTTCGTTTGTTCTGGGCCCCATCTGGGCCCCATTAGTTGCAGTGCACCAGGGCTACAATCAGCAAAACACGGGGCACTGCAGAGCTCCTTACCCCTCAGTCTCAGAAAAAATGCTGTCAGGGGAAATTAGGTCATAAAATAATTTCCTGAAACTGTATTGTATAGGAAACTAGAAGCTAGCATGTGTTTCAAAATAAAGCTCAGTTATGATGAGTTTCTTTTTTTTTTTCTTTTCCTATCTCTTTGGTAAAGTAGTGTTGAATTCATTATATTTCAAATCCTGTAATTGGTTTCAGGGCTGTATCATAGCACAGCTTTGTAATTGGGTTTGAAATGTGCTGTTATTGTCTACAGCCATCTTAATGATCTAATCAGATGCTGGTGGGATCTTAGCCGTATGTGTGTTGTATACTTGGTTTTGTAATCAGCTGTACTAGACAAGAGTACAAAAATCTCGATTCAACTGAAGTATTTGAGTAAAATACAAAAAGGAGTGCAAAATAGTAATGTTCACATATGGTCTTTCATCTAACTGAATGGCAAATCATAACATTGTTCTTATTTGAATCTCATCAATGGAACTGGGTATGGAAAGCCTGGGGTCAGTCAGGATTTTGAGAAAGGGCATTGTTCTACAAAATGCACGTAGTCAGTGCGTGTTACATCTGCATGAAAATCAGTGTATGCTGTTGTATAATATCAGACCTCGTAAGTGCGCCTGCAGTTCTGACATGCACCTGGGCAAAAGCAGCTGATAGTGTTGACATCAATTAATTATAGAGTCAGTTGGAAGGCGAACTTAGAAGTCATCTGGTCAAACCCAACATTACATCACATGATCCATACCTTTTCTGATCAAATCTTAAAATATCACCAGTACCGAAGATTTCTCAATTTCTTTGGATATCCTCTTCCAGTGCTGCACATTTCATTCATGTGAATGAAAGTTTTTATACAAATATTTGACTTGAAACTCTCAAATGTTATAAGTTCCTCTTAGAGACAGGGCTCAAATGCAAAAATCTGAAGCAGAAATCAAATCTTCTGATTTTCGGAGAACTGGATATTGTATGGAAGGTATGTATGTTTTATACTGTTACATTTATTTGTGATATATCATAGTTTGTTTTAGTAGTTTTTCTAAAACATTATAAATAAGAATATAAAAAACATCATCATGATGCAAAGCTTGCATTTTGTCCACAGGAGCTAAAAATATTTTGCTTACGAATCAGACATAAATCTTCATACCTACAACTTATGTGAGCTGCTTAGGTGAACAACAGAATTTCAACTAATTTTATTGGCTAAATACTCAATAAGGCAACAATTGTGTCAGTATAATATATCAGAAATATGAATTATCACTGTCAAGATGTGCTGAAATAAATTTTTCCAAATAAAACCAGAAAAAGAATGCAAAACTACAAATTTGGAAACGTTGTCAAAGAAATATAAAATATTCTAGTGATTTATTAAAAAATTTTTTTGTTCTCCTTGGATTTCTCCAAGCAAAATGGAAGCACTTCATTTAGCATATTAATCAAACCCCTAACAATTACATGAGTAAAGAACAGAATTAACAAAAATAAAAAAATAAAAAAAATTCACACTTCACACATCTCAGTATAATAAAATAGGAAACTATACAGCTAGAAATAATACATTTTTTAATGATAACAATTTGTTTCTTCATGCATTTGTGGATTTGCTTGGTGATAACTGCAGTATCTTAAAACCTGTGCAATGAACGACACAAAATTTTGACTATTGTAATAAATCAATAGCCCACTTGAAAATGTAAATTAGAAAGCTTCCCTCCCTCTCCTCTCCCCGCCCCCCCAATCAGGGCAGTCTTTAAAAAAGTGAGATAGGCATATTTTAAGTAAATCACTGGGAGTAAATGTTATGAAGTATAAATTATCATTCTAGATTTCCATTGCTAGCTAAAGCCGTGGGAGGAGCAAAACAGTTTAAAAAAACCTTTCCCTTGCTACCTTTTCAACAGAAAAACTATTAATTCCTCCCTTCTCGCCCCATTCCCAGTTTCTGATGTAAAAATAGTAATTAAAAAAATGTTTATGCCATCTAAAGTGCTTTCCATTGCAGATGTTATTCCAGATGACTATTGTAATTTTATGGGAAAACAACAGCAGTTGTTATGTCGATAGTGGAACACCCATAGCTACGATGGATATTGTAACCATAAAAATCTCTCTGAATATTATATCAAGGAGCTGCAGGACAGAACCAGACTGAACTAGTAGGTTGTTGTTAATATATCCCATTCCAACGGGCAGAAAGATTCAACCTGTGTGTTGTTAAAATGGAATGGAAAACTGAAGTGTATGAATAGCTATTTATGGTGGTGGAAAAGACTGAAAGTAGGACAAGGTCATTTTGTCCGTAAAAAGAGGAGTGTGAGGAAATGCATCTCAAGCACAAGACAGAAGACTCTGAACAGCCTGTAGAACTGGCATGTGCTACCTGCCAAGCTGGGATGCATTAAGCATTGAGATTCAGCTCCTCTTGCCCAGTTTTCTATCCCACGTGTATGTCTGTCACATGAGGTGTTATTTTTGGAAATAGCTCTCTGTATTGGTTTAATGAAACTTTTCTTTTTTTTTTTTTTTTTTTTTTTAAGTTGGAATTAACTGGCACTTTTTAGATTTCATCTCTTTTTTTAATCCTGCACATATTTTTGCATGCATGTTTTTCAGTTTTCTCTGAGATCCTGAGCATTACTGGAAAATGGTTATGGGCATAAGCTGAAAGGGCATGCTAGGTAATGACATGCACTCACACACGTTCCGCTAGTGTTCCCAAATTCAGTACTGTTACTCAAGTTAACTCTCAATTTAAAGTTAGTCAAGTCAGGCAAACTAGGAAGAATCATTTACTGGAAGATTATGAGCTAGCAATTACGTGATAAAAGCTTTGGAAGCAGATCAAGAGAGTGGGGTATCTGCTTGGCAAGTACCAAAACTATCCATGATGTACTGATTGCTCTCAAGGTCTGTAAGTGAAAAATGAAAAATGTTCTCTGTAATGCTGGCATAAAATCATAGGCCAAGTCCTCACATTAGATTGAGGTTTTGATCTCACAGAATTTCACTGTTAGGGTGTTTAAGATGAAATGAGATATAGGAAGAAGGACAGTGATAATTAGTATCACTATGAGAAAGTGAATTGATTAAAACCCGGAAAATATATTTTTTTTGATTACTTGGAAAAATTATATTTCACAATTTGTTTCTTCAATCTTCCTTTACTTAGATTCAAACCTCACTCATTTAAGCCGTCTTTTAAAGAAAAAGTAGTGTAATGAATACTTTGTCTTGGCTCGCTCTGGTCAATTCTTGTATTAATTTCTTATGCTTGTCTTGTTTAACTAATGCTACGTAGGTATGGGAATACTACTTTACAAAAGCTCACAAAAAGCAGTAATAAGAATAGTCATGAAGAAAAACTGGCAGTCATGCTATTTTGAATAACGGTAACAAGTAGATCAGTAGATGCTCTTGAAGGGATGAGTTCATAGAAGTGCCAGTCCACTAACAGCAGAGCATTTGAAGAATAAAGCAAGTCCCGGGTGCTAAGGAGAGGAAGAGAAGAATGGCTCTGCCTGACACAGGAGAGCAGAGAGGAAGAAAAGTAGAGAAACAGTGCTGAAGTGATATAGCAGTTTGGTTTAATTAAACCCTAATGGGCATATTGATTAAAATAGACTTTCCTTTTTTTTTTTTTTTTTTTTTTTTTTTTTTTTTTTCCCCCCAGTTGAAAATTTAAAAAATGGG